>JAABOM020072157.1:0-36201 GCA_011800125.2 Solanum clarkiae | reverse complement strand
CAGAATTCCAGTTCGAGCTTCCGGGCCCCACTTATTGACCGAAAGTCAAACTTTGGCTCCGGTAATAACTAAAAATGTAACTTTTGATCTAAAATATTCATTTCAACTCCAAATTAAGTTCTGAAAGTTCCCCTAGACCATATTCTACATTCCAGAGCTGATGGAATTAACCAAGTCATGATCCGACAATTAAAATTTAAAACGAACAAGAAACTCAAATTTTTCCCATTTAACCCTTAACAACTCTTTCATCTGTCAAATTCCAACTTATCACCATACTTTCCCAAGTTGAACTTACTAAGAACGTATGGGTCCTAACACGGTCACAACTAGGCCCTAGGCTTGGGTTGTGACAACCCCGCTTGAGCATCCCCATCCACGTGGCTAGTATGGTTCCACTCAAGCTTGTTGATTAGTCCTCCATTTTGGGGACGTTGCTTTGATATCATATGATGTTCTATAACTACCCTTGGTTTATGTAATTATTGACTATGAGGGTGAGCCTGGTTGCTTGTCTTGGCCCCCGCTCTTATCTATGTAGTAGAAATGTTGTTCGACATGTCATGTCTAATGTTATGAGTTTTGACTCTCTATTGACTCTTGATGTTTATGATATGGAAGTTGTCCCTTAGCACCACTGTCCCTATTTTATTCTATTGTTGTTGTATCTTATTGCTTTCGTGATCAAAAATATGTAATGATATGTTAAGAGGCTTACTTAGGGTCCCTTTGGGTTCCCTTGCGCCGTGTCACGTCTAGACCCTAGGCTTTGGTCATGACAAACTTGGTATTAGAGCACTAGGTTGTTAGATCCTAGGAGTCCAAAACATCCCGTCTATTAGAGTCTTGTTCATGGTTATGTTGTGCACAACAACTATGAGCTAGAGGCTATGAGGCGTTTAGGAAATGTTTCCCTTCTTCTTACTCTATGTCATGCTCTACAAGTTGAGGTAAGGTTTCCCTCCCTAATAATTGTCCTTAACTATGCTAGCTCATGCCTAACATGAGAGGGAGAAGAGCCAGCACACCCGAGGGTCAGCCGGCTAATGGAGAGCTTTAGGATGCTCTCACTTTGCTTGCACAAGTTATGGCTAACTAAGCCAACCAAGGGGCCCAAGCCCCTCATGCTCCTACACCAGCCTCTCGGATGAGAGATTTCATGCGGATGAATCCCCCGAAATTCCATAAGTCAAGGGTGAGTGAGGGACCCTCAAGAGTTCATTGATGAGGTTTACAAGATTTTGGCTATCATAGGTGTGAGGTCGAAGGATAAGGCAGAGTTGGCGGCCTACCAACTCAAAGGGGTAGCGAAAATATGGTACAATCAATGGAAGGAGGAGAAGGGAGTCAACAATGTGGTTCTTTGGGAAGAGTTCAAGGTAGCCTTTCTTAATCGGTTCTTCTTCCCTCTTGAGCTTAGAGAAGCTAAATTGGTGGAATTTATGAATTTGAGAGAAGGGTCTATGAGTGTGAGGGAGTATGCCCTCAAGTTGAACCAACTTTCAAAGTATGCTCCACACTTGGTGTCCGACTCAAGATCTAGGATGAACAAATTTGTGATGGGTGTTTCTGACTTGGTGAGTAAGGAGTGCTGGTCCGCCATGTTGATTAGTGACATGGACTTGTCACGTTTGATTACCTATGCCGAGCAAATGGAGGAGGAAAAGTTGAGGAAGAGAAGGGGTCATGAAGCCAAGATGACTTGTTTTGAAGGAAAGTTCCAAAGCCAAAGTTGTGGCTAATTCCATCAAGGCCAATGGTCTTCTAATGCATTGAAAGGAGGGTTGCCAATGATTTTCCAAGGGGCCAAGGTGTTGGAGGTGTGGTTCCCAATTGTGGGTGTCTGAAATGTGGTAGGGGTAATAGTGTCCCATGCTTGAGGGATACTAATGCTTGTTATGGTTGTAGGAAGTTGGGCATAAGGTGATAGATTTCCCCCAAAATCGCAACAAGGGTAAGGAGGTTCGTCCACAAGGTGCTAATGCGGTTCCATTGGGAAGATGTGGCCAACAAGATGGTTCCCCAAGGAACAACCGATTTTATGCTTTTCATGGGAGGCAAGGAGTTGATGAGGTGCCTGACGTTGTTATCGGTATGTTGAAAATCTTTGATTTTGATGTGTATGCATTGATTGATCGGGGTGCCACTCTTTCTTTTGTTAGCCCCTTTGTTGCCAAAACTTCCATGTTGACCACGAGTTGTTATGTGAGTCATACGAGGTGTCTACTCTTATTAATGCATCTATTGTTGCTAGGAAGATTTATAGAGATTGTTCCATTTGCATTTTGCATAGAATATTTCCTTGTGATCTTATTGAGTTGGACATATTTGATTTTGATGTCACTCGAGGGATGGATTGGTTGCATGCATACTATGCTCTTATTGATTGTAGAACCCGTAGGGTCAAATTCCAATTCCCAAATAAACCCGTCCTTGAGTGGGAGAGTCAAGATGTGGTGGTCAAAAGGTAGGTTCATCTCTTGCATTAAAGCCCGTAAGTTAATCTCTAAAGGGGTGTCTTTATCATTTTGTGAGGGTTATGGATGTTGATTCCAAAGTCCTTCCCGTAGAGTCGATTTCGGTTGTAAATGAGTTTCTTGATGTCTTTACAAATGACCTTCCTGGTGTTCCTCCTGAAAGGGAAACAGATTTTGGTATAGACGTCCTTCCTGATACTTAACCCATCTCTATTCCCCCGTACCGCATGGCCCCGACGGAGTTAAAGGAGTTGAAGGAACAATTTAGGGACTTGTTGGAGAAGGGTTTTAGTAGGCTTAGCCAATCACCTTGGGTGCACTGATCTGTTTGTGAAGAAGAAGGATGGGTTTCTTAAAATGTGTATTGACTACCGGCAATTTAATAGGGTCACAATCAAGAATAGGCATCCTCTTCAATGAATTGATGATTTGTTTGACAAATTGCAAGGGGCTGGTCACTTCTCTAAGATTGATCTTCGGTCCGGGTATCATCAAGTGAAGATGAGGGAGTGTGATATTCCTAAGACAACCTTTTGGACTAGGTCTGGGCATTTTGAGTTTGTTGTGATGTCTTTTAGGTTGACCAATGCACTATCCATCTTCATGGACCTAATGAATAGGGTCTTTAAACCGTACCTTGATTTGTTTGTTGTGGTATTAATTGATGATATTTTGATCTATTCACATAATGAGGAGCACAATAGGTCATTTGAGGGTAGTGTTGCAGAGGTTGAGGGAAGAGTAAGTGTATGTTAAATATGAAAAACTATGAATTTTGGTTGAAGAAAGTTGCCTTTCTAGGTCATGTGGTGTAGGGGGATGGTATTAAGGTGGATCCTAAGAAGATGGATGTGATTAGAAATTGGCCTAGACCATTGACCCCATCAGATATTAGGAGCTGCTTGGGCTTAGCGGGTTACTAACGGAGGTTTGTGAATGGGTTCACTTCTATTGCCTCTCCTATGACAAAATTGACTCAAAAGAAGGCTAAGTTTGTATGGATCGATGAGTGTGACAGGAGCTTCCTAACATTGAAAGATAATCTTTTGTCCGCTCCTATATTGTCAGTACCAGAAGGGCTAGAGGGATTTATTGCGTATTGTGATGCTTCTAGAGTTGGTTTGGTTTGTGTTCTAATGCAAAATGGTATGGTCATAGTGTATGCTTCTACGCAACTCAAAATGTATGAAAAGAACTATCCTATCCATGATCTTGAACTAGCCACCATGGTATTTGCATTAAAGATATGGCAAAATTATTTGTATGGGGTGCATGTTGATGTGTTCATCGATCATAAGAGCCTCCAATATGTTTTCACTCGAAAGACAAAGAAGGTGGTTAGAACTTCTTAAGGATTATGATATGAGTTTGCATTATCATCCGGGTAAGGCTAATGTTGTGGAGGATGCTTTAAGTAGAGTGTCTATGGGTAGCCTAGCTCATGTTGATGATGGTGGCAAGGAGGTGGCTAGGGAGGTCCATCAGTTGGCTAGGTTGGTAGTTGGGTTAGAAGGAGTTGATAATGGGGGTGTTGTTGTTGTTGATGTTTCTAGATCTTCATTGGTTGAGGAGGTGAAAGCTAAGCAAGATCTTGACCCCACTGTGTTGGAATTGAAAGCATTGGTAAAAGATGGTAAGGTGGAGGTTTTCTCCCAAGGGCGAGATGGTGCTTTTAGGTACTAAGGTAGATTGTGTGTGCCTTGTGTTGATAGCTTGAAGGAAAAGATTCTTGATGAGGTTCATGGTTCTTCTTATTCAATTCACCCCGGGTCTACAAAAATGTATAGAGATTTGAGAGAGGACTATTGGTGGGGAGGCATGAAGACAGACATTAGAACATTTGTTTCTGGTTGCCATAGTTGCCGATAAGTCAAAGCCGAACATCAAAGGTCGGGTGGCCTAACCCAATACATAGAGATTCCTACTTAGAAGTAGGAAGATATTAATATGGATTTTGTGGTTGGGTTGCCCAAGACTAGAAAGGGTTTTGATTCCATATGGGTTGTAGTTTAGAGGACGACAAAATCGGCTCACTTTCTATTGGTTAAACTACATATGGGGCTGAAGATTATGCTGGGTTGTACATTCATGACTTCGTGAGTTTTGCATGGGGTTCCTTTGTCCATCATATTGGACCGTGGGGCACAATTCACTTCTCACTTTTGGAGGTCTTTCCCAAGAGGTCTTGGAACCAACCTAAAGCTTTGTACGGACTATCACCCTTAGAAAGATGGCCAAGCCGAAAGAACTATCAAAACCCTTGAGGATATGCTTAGGATTTGTGTATTGGATATTAAGGGTTATTGGGATGATCATCTTCCATTGATTGAGTTTGCATACAACAATAGCTATCATTCTAGCATCGGTATGGCCCCTTTTAAGGCTCTCTATGGTAGGCGTTGTAGATCACTGGTTGGGTGACTTGAAGTTGGAGAGGTGGCTTTATTGGGTCTGTCTTTGGTTATGGATGCTATGGAGAAGGTTAGGATGATTAGAGAAAGGTTGAAAATAGCCCAAAGTTGCCAAAAGTTGTATGCCAATGTAAGGAGAAGGGATCTTGAATTCAAGGTTGGTGATTGAGTTTATTTGAAGGTGTCACCTATAAAGGGTGTGGTCCATCTTGGTAAGAAAGGCAAGTTGAGCCCTAGATTTGTGGGTCCTTATGGGTGATGAAAAGGATCGATAAGGTAGCCTACGAGTTGGATTTTCCTAGAGATATGGAATTGATTCATCCGGTCTTTCATGTGTCTATGTTGAAAAAGTGTGTGGGTGATGTCGATGCCATTATGGCTCTTGATGTTGTGGGGGTAGTTGAAGACAATTTAACATATGAAGAGTTTCCATTAGAGATCTTGGGTAGACAACTGAAGAGGTTGAGGAACAAGGAAGTTTTTTCCGTTAAGGTCTTTTGGAGGAACCAACATGCCGAAGGTGCTACTTGGGAGGCCGATGCAGATATGCAAACGCGATACCCTTATCTCTTCCACTCCACTCAAGCCTAAGTTATAGATCTAAGTCCTTTATATGATCTCAAGCTTTAAGTTCAGCCCTCATGTTATTGCATACATTCATGTTTAAATTGACAAGTTCATGATGATTTTACACTTATGATGAGATTTTTGAAATAATGTTTAAGTGCATTGTTGCATCCTTATGTGGGCTGAAAGTTTCATGTTTTCATCTCTCATATATGTTTCTTTGACATTCGTGGATGAATGTTCCCAAGCAGGAGATATTGAAACGACCCTAAAAAGTGCCCAAAAATGTGTCTTAAAAGTGCCTGAAATTGTAATTTCCGTAGATCTCAAAATCAGTGCATGATATCAAAAATCCGACTTCATATTCTTGTTCAGGAGGTCAAATTGAGTGGAAAATGGGTCTAACCCAAATTTTAGAGCAAACGAATCACAATTTCATTTTAAAAAAAATTGATTTCCAAAGAGATTTTCACGCCCCCGGCACGACGCACCAAGGGCGCGACTCAGTGCAAATTTTGGCCAGTTTTCAAGTTCAGTACAAGGCTTTTAGGTCTTTGGCCTAAGTGTTCCCATGCGTGAGAATGACTATACTTACTTATTTTACCCTCATATCATTCAAGACATTCCCAAATACTCACTCAAACACTTAGCCAATATTTCATCTCCTAAATTCAAGTCTCAAAACTCATCAGGATCCCAAGGTTCTCACTCAAGCTTCAAGTCTCCATCTCCAATCTTCATCAAGCTATTCTCCATAGCTAATGTACGTGGGTTTCTTTCATGGGTTCCTTCTACCCATAATACCCAAGCTTCCTTTTACCTAAACTTGTATGATTTAAAATTAATTTACTCATGGGTCTTATCTGTTATGAATTTCACTACACACTATATTGGGATTTCATGAAATTATGGTTGTTTTAGAATGTTTTAAGCTATGAATCTAAGATCTATTGTGAGATTTGATAAAGGGTGTTGATGCATATTACTTAAGGGTGTTACCAGGTATCTATTGATGGTTTTACAATGAATTCTCTTTCATGATTTTACTCTTGAATTGCATGGTTTTACACTAGCATTACACTCCTGCCAAGTGTTTGATAAAATGTCCGATTATGATTTCTTGAGGAATTGAAGATCCAATGCATATCTTATGAGATGGATGACTTTATGAAGATGAAAGGAATGTATGTATATGATGATGAAAAGGATGTATTATATACGATATTATCTCTATAGTGTTGGAGAAGACCAAGCCTCAGTTGGGAGGTTGTAGACCCGGGTAAAGCTTGTTGAGGAGTTTGTACCTCGATCGCCTCACCCGGGAGGTGGTAGGCCTATGCAACCATGTCTATGGGTTTGTACCTTGATAACCATGTTGGGGGGTTTGTACCTCATCAACAATGTTGGGGGGTTTGTACCTCATCAACCTCATGAAAGGGTTTGTACTTCATGTTCCTCTCCAAGGAGGTAGTAGGCCTTGAATTTCACTAATAATGTTCACTCCTTACACTCGTATTATGTTCTATATAAGCATGGTTTTACTTCAAGCGTCATCCATGTATGCCATATTGTCATATTCTTATTCATTGCCTATGTTACGCATTTTTATTATGGTGCTTATCACTTGTTGTATTGCATCCTACATACTTAGTACATTCAAACGTACTAACGCATACTCTATGCCAACATAATGTCACCAAGTAGGAATTGGAGCCTCACTTGAGTATCCCCATCCACATGGCTTGTACGGTTCTACTCAAGCTTGTTGGTGAGTCTTCCATTATGGGGACGTTGCTCTGATATCATACTATGTTCTAAAACTACCTATCTTTTATGTAAATGTTGACTATGAGGGTGAGCCGAGTTGCTTGTCTTGGACCCCACTCTTATCTATGTAGTAGAGGTGTTGTTGGACATCATGTGTAATGCTATGAGTTTTGACTCTCTACTGATTCTTGATATTTATGATATGAAAGCTGTCCCTCAGCCCCAATGTCCCTATTTTGTTCTATTGCTATTGTCTCTTATTGCTTTCGCTACCAAGGATGTGTAATGATATGTTAAGAGGCTTGCCTAAAGTCCTTTTGGGTTCCCTTTGCGCCGTGTCATGTCTAGGCCTTAGGCTTGGGTCGTAACAATTGCACTCCCTTACCCTGAATTGATGATATCGGGTTGAAGGTTAATTTTTGAGAAGTGAATAGCCCCTTGTAGTTGATCAAATAGGTCATCTATTCTTCGAAAGGGATACTTGTTCTTCATAATGACATTGTTGAGTTGTCGGTAGTTGATGCACAGTCTAAGTGAGCCATCCTTCTTCCTTACAGACAACACTGACGCACCCCAAGGTGACTTGTTAGGCTTAGTAAAACCCTTTTCCAATAGATCCTTTAATTTATCCTTCAACTCCTTCAACTTCGTTGGGTCTATGCAGTAAGGGGAATAGAAATGGGTTGGGTATCGAGAAAGAGGTCTTTACCAAAATCTATCTCCCTTTTGGGAGGGACACCGGGAAGCTCATGGAGAAAGACATCAAGGAACTCATTAACCACCAAAACTGACTCAACATCCCTAACTCTAAAAAGATGGTATATGCAACCTTTTCAAATCAACTCCCAAGCCTTAAGACAGGAGATGAACCTACCCTTAACCACCCAATCGTGAGCTACCCACTCAAGGACAGGCTCATTAGGAATTGGAACTTAACCTTGTGGGTTCTACAATCAATATAGACATGATATGCATATAGCCAATCTATCCCAAGAATGATGTCAAAATCTACCATGCCAAGTTCAACAAAATCACAAGGAAAGACTTTATGTAATATAGACATAGGACAACCCCTATAGATTCTTTTAAAAAAAATAGACTCACCAACAGGGGTAGACACTTCAAAGGGTTCACACAAAAACTCGAGACAAACATGAAGACTATTAGCAATAAATGGAGTAATGAAAGAGAGAGTGGCACCAAGATCCAATAAAGCATATACATCAAAATCATAGATCTTTAACATATTGGTAACAACATTGGGCATCTTATCCACCATTTACCTCGCTTGAAGAGCATAAAAGAGATTGTAACATGGAACACCCCCTTGTTGACCTCCTTATGCCTTTTGATCTCCATGAGCATCATGTCCTTGGAGACAACCATCCTTTCCCTTTGTGGACCATTTTGCCACACCCGAAACTAGGAACCCATATCTTTATATCACCTAACACCATTATTTGTTCCACATCTTCCACAACTCAGGATGATTTGACCACCATTACCACCTTGAGCTTGAGGGTTGGGAACCACATCATTAGCAAATCTTTGACCTTGAGAATTCGAGGACCCTTGACCTTAGAATTTGTGGCCTTATTGCAAAAGCCACCTTTGGTACCTTGAAATCTACCATCATATGAGCCCTCTTGGACTCTTCCTCTTTCTAAGGTTTTCTTCTTCAAGTTTCTTGGAATTAGTCATGAGTCGGACAAGTACATTTACCCTATGAACATGGCGGTGCGACATTCTTCATTATTCAAGTTGGACACTCCTTACATGAACTTGTGCATCCTTGCCCTAAGATCGATAACCAAGTGAGGAGCATAATTTGAGAGGTTTTAAAACTTATGGGAATACCCCTTAACACTCATAGAACCTTGTTTGAGGTTCATAAACTTCGTCTTCTTTGCCATCCTTAGCTCCATGGGAAAGAAATAGTTAAGAAAGGCAGCCTTGAATTTTTCCCAAGTGATAGGCTCTCCATCCCATCTCTCCCTCTTCCATTAGACAAACCATAATAAGCAAGGCCCTTTAGTTGGTAGGCCACTAGTTCCGCTTTTTCCTCCGAGCTTACCCCCATAATGTCAAGAATTTTGTACACCTCATCAATGAATTCTTGGGGTTCTTTTTTAACCTTAGAGCTATAAAACTTCAGAGGATTCATTCTTGTGAAATCCGTCACCCTTAAGGTAGGGGTAAAAGCATGGGGAGCTTGAACTCCTTGATTAGCCATGACCCTTGTTAATAAAGCGACCACATTCAAGTATTCAACATGAGTGAGCCCTTCCTCTTCTTGGGGAACTTGTGGAGCTGGGCGGGGGGAGGTGATTCACGCTCGGGAGAGAGAGCTATTTGTGCTGCTCTCATTTGATGCATGATCTAAAATAGAAAAAGATCATTCATTAGGAATAAGAAGTCTCAATTTAATTCTTAAAGAACGACATAGAATAGGAAGAAGTAGATTATTTCCTAAAACGCTTCATAGCCTCCCATTCATACTTGTAGCACGCTTGACAATCATGAATAAGACTTTACTTGATGTAGTGTGTTGGATTCTTGAGGACCATTTGCAAATGTAGTGCACTGATACAAAGCTTTGTCATAACACAAGCCTAAGGCCTAGGCTAAATACGATGAATGATGAACCCGAAGGGACCCCAAACAAGCCTCTTAGGTATACATGGCACATCCTTGGTTGAGGAATTATAATTAAAGCAACAAATACATAATTCTAGGGGAAACGAGACATTAGACTCAAGCTATGGGGATGTTATAGGGAAGAGGATTAACATAAGCACATAGAGAATTATGTCTAAGGAGCAGGTAAGTATGGTTCGCGCTATGGGGGCATTAGGGGCTTAGGAATTCCATTTAATCAGAAACATACCACAAGCATAGGAAGGGGATAAGGACTAAGGGAGTCTCCCATAACATATAAATGTAATAAGAGTCAAGATCAAAACATACAAATTTGTATATCCAATAATACCTCTAATATGAATGGAACGGCGGGGAGGGGGGAAAGACATCTACTGGGCTTACCCTCAAAAGATAAATATCCATAAATAGAAAAGTCTTAGGTAAGCATGAAAGTAAGTGGATATTGTCCTCGAATGTGGAGGACTCACCAATAGCAATTTTCAGTCAAACTGGTTGGACACATAGAGGAGGAGGATGAATAGGAGCTTCGATCCCTACATGGTTAGATCATGTAGGCAAAAGTATGAGTTAGTACTTGAAATATACTAAGTATGCAGGGTGCAATGCAACAAAGAACATAAACCATAATTAAGCAATATGCATAATCGTAAACGACAGATATAAGCTCAATAAATCATGAATGCTCAATGCCTTAGTCGAAATATGCATAAGGAGTCATCAAGTCACATATCATATCATACATAGATAGGAAGAGACCATAACCTACATGTAAGACCAAGCGAGCTACTACTTGGAATCTCGATGTTTACTCCACACCTGACTAGGAGCAGTCTTCTTATCCAAGGTAAATCGAACACTCACCTTACGGGAACTCTCCCATTTTTGAAAGTACTTCATAACGTCCTTATGGGAACACCACCCTTTCCAGTTAACATATGATAAGAACCTTATGGGAACACCACTTTTTCTTGTATTTAAATAACATGTGCCATATGGGAACACCACACTTTTTGGTTAATCATACAACTCAAGCTATATAGATCCATTAGCTAATTACAAATCTATAGTGATAACATAGTTATGGGACAACGGCTATCTATAAAGGTCCTCTCGATGCTAGGTCATAATCCTAAGGAATACTCAAATCATACTTATAGTCATAATATTCAAAGCATCATAACTTCATAATATTTTTATAGAGTAGCTCTTAAAAATTAAAGCTTCATGATATCCACGATAGGGCCTCATATCATTCTTAATTTTCACAATATTCTCATATCGCATAGCATGCATAATAGCCCTTCAAATTCGTAACATTCACAATTTACATGTCTTGCCATAAGGCTTTCATAAACATAGAAGCTTGGTGCATAACTTTAATTAAACGTTGTGGGTATGCACATATACTAAAATCATGCAAAAGTTAACATTTAGGATATGAGAAGAGTAAATAAGGTCCTTTTCAAATAATTCAAATTAACCTACCGTAACACCACAAATCATAGTTAGGGATTCCTTAACTCATAAAAATTCATAAATTTCATACGACATTTCAATGTAATATAGTATACAAAAGTAGAATACCAAAAATCACTTCATAATATAATTATATAGAAGAGTTTATAGAAACTTCCAAAAATTTCCATAACTTGAATATAGATGAGGGAGAGGAATGGTTGAGCGTTGTATAGGAAAGGTCTTCACAAATTTAAATCCATATACCTTGGTGTGATTGAGGATGAAAATCTTGTTGAAAGGTGTAGGAAATCTGAAACACTAGCTTAGACTCTTTTCTTGGAGGCCTTGAAGAATTTGGGAGTATTTTGGAGGAGCTTAGGTCTTCGAAATATTTTGAATGAAGGAGAGTAGAGTAGATTAGGGTTTGTATAGGGATGATAAGGGGTCATTTGGGGGTTAAAATGATGTGGTGTAGGCATATATTCTCAAGAAAGGTCGAATTTGCCTCTTATAAACTTCTGCTAGGAAAGACTGATGTGTTGTCAAAATATTATACTTTTGATGCTTAAAACTTGAAAGTTTGTATGTTTTCAATGCGATGTTAGCATGTTTCATGTGCTTTTGTAATTGTTTTATAGGATTTCAAGGTTGGCATTGATTTTGGGAAAAATATGTAGAAGTTGCTAATTTTAAGGATCCACGAGACCCTTTAGGGGCCTTAGATATTCTATGGGTCGTGACGGAGGTTTAATGTGCAATTCCAGTGAAGGGTGGATTTTTGAAGGTTGTCTATGAACAAACAAACAATTTTTCGAAAACTTTATGAGTCGTAGATCAAGTCTCGTACCCTAAGGATCAGAAAGTGAAGACTTGCAGAAATTTCATTAGACAAAACCCCCTATGGGCTGTAGAACTTTTTACGGGCCGTAGAGGGGGTATCGCAGAAGCCAAGTCTAGAATTGAAGTAACAAAGTACAAAAGCCCGATGATGTCTCCTAGGTTACACCTCTATTTAGAGGATAAAACGGTCGTTGTCAAGAAATAAAACCAAATCAAAGTTAGGGTCAAACCCACAGGGAATACATAAACCTAATAGAATTCAATGACTACAATTCGAGTAGTTAACCAATTTACGTCCCAAAAGGTGGAGGGGGGGTGTTGCAACAATTAGTGGAAAATGAAACTAAACTAACTAACACAAGAGAGAATTCAATATATGGAGAGAAATTAGGGTATTATGTTTCCCATGATTCCCCAACTTTGTATCACTAGATAACCTAATTCTTTTCTAGTGTGTAGCATGCAAGATGATAAGTTAAGTTCACCAGGCCCTTTGGTCAAATGTGAGAGGTGAATTTCACTATGTGACTCGGCCCATCTCCATAGTGTGCATTACTAATCCTTACCTATTAGTCCCAGTACAACCTCCCTTTAGCCCAATTCGATTGATTAGACGAGAACATATCAACCGAATCCTATTAATTAATCCCTGTTCCTATTCATTTCCACCTTGGTCCAATGTGTAGCACTAGGCAGGGTTTTAATGTTGGCTACCATCAAAAAACATTCAAATCAAAAAGAATTAATTAATACATGTATGCACACTTCCCAAGAATTATGAATTATCTGATTTTACTTTGTTAGTTCTTCATGGTTCCCACAACCCTACTTATGGATTTAGCTATTCATGCTTTGTGTAGATGCAAGAATTATGAATTGGAAGAATATAATTGAACACTTATACAATTGAAAGAACAAGAAAATCCAACTTCAATGAGAATCACAAGCTTAAAGATGAAATTAAAGTACAAGTGTTCTAAAAAATTCTCCAATGTAATCTCACTATTTTCTCTCTCTAATTACTGAATTCTCTGAGTACTAGACGCAAACAACTGAAAAATAACCTTAAAAACCTATTTATAATAACTAAATACAAGTCCTAAACATAATAAGATAACTGGTCGGCACACCAAATAAAAGGGGTTTACGGGCTGTATAGTAGTCCACTGCCCGTAATTGGGGTCTCGTACAAAGCTACTGGAAATCTAGACTTCAAACTTACGATACCCCTCTACGACTTGTAAAGTAGTTTACGACCTGTAAGGGGGTTTCATATGATGAATCTTCAGAAGTCCCAATCTCTGATCCTCAGGGCACAACTATCTTCTATGACTCGTAAATCATTCCACGATTTGTCTAATGTATGTAGAATTAACTACAGAAAATAGCCCCTTACTGAAATTGTCCATGAAATCCACTTCACGACCCGTAAAATGGTCTATGGCCTGTAAAGAGTCTCATTCTACATCAAAAACCAGCAACTTCTATATTTCTTTCCAAAATCAAGGCTAAACCTGTAATCCTCCAAATATAACACAAAAACACAGTTCTCTCTATAATGGTCAAAAATTCAAATTTAAAGTTGTACTATTATCCTTATGGCTATAGCGCGTGAGGCACCACCGATTGGTGATAGACTACCAAACCAAGCTCATCATAAGTGGATAAGTATGGAGCAACCAATACAACTATCCATGAACACAGATGCATCCCACAACTCTGGAAATTTTTCGAGTAGGCAGGTAATCACTGTTGGCATTTTGAGTTAGAACTATCAATGGATCAAAAATTTATTTCCTTGCTAAAGTTTGGTTTGATTCATGTTATACCAATAGGTGCTGATGATTCTTCGAAGAATGATCAAACTAATACCCAAAATTTAGACAATTCCAATGCACAAAGCCCTGACGTCCGAACATCTTCATTTTAAATGTGTGACATAGGACCAAATGTATTGGATTCTCTAGGTCCTGAACCTTCTAATAGAGATCATGGGTCCAACATCATTGATGGAACCGATCGTGGAGAGCCTTCCAGCAATAGGGATGGAGCTTCGACGGGTTTCGTAGGACAAGGCATATCTCAATTACTTCCATTGACCAGGGCATAGCTTCCAGTGATCAAAGCCCCAAAAGTTAATATCTCTGTTGTTTTGAATTTGGAAGCTAGGGTTTTGTCTGACCTAAATGGCGAGGGGGAAACCCTGGAGAGATTTGATGGGAAAAAGGCATACCAAAATGTAATTGGAAACAACATAGAGCTTGTGGGACCAAAAGCCCCAAATGTTAATGCTCTAATGATAACTAATTTGGAAACTAGGGATTATACTAGTCCAATTGGTGGAGAAGAGGCTTTGATGAGATTCAATGGGTATGGTGCAAGTCAAAATGCAATTAGCAATGAGACCGAGCTAGGAGGATCAAAACCCCCAAAAGTTAATGACCCAAATTTGTTTAATTTGAATTCTAGTGTTTCAACTAGTAGGACTTCACCAAAATCGAATACACAAACATAAGAGCTTAATATGACAATTAAAGAGCATGAGGAGCTTATGAATGTGATTACTGCTACTTCTAACAGTCCAAAGAATTTTGGGAAGCCTAATTCTATTAGGGGAAATGATAGTGATCAAAAAAGTGGGCCCTCCATTCATGTTCCCAGCCAAGATGAAATTATAGGTTTTGGAGATCATAGTGAGAAATACAAGGAAATTCAGAGTACAAATTCTAAGGATTCAGCATCCTTAGCAGGTAAGGTTCCTAACTCTACTGCTATGACTAATCCTTCTGTTATTAATTTAAATCAAACTAGGAATGCTCTTAGGTCTGAGAATAATTATTCTGCAATGCCTGATATTGCTAAGAATTTAGTGAGTGAAAAAGCTTATAATCAAAAGAAGACTGGGGATCATTCCAATGTTGATGCTACCGGTCTTACTCACCGAAGCAAGGATAATAAAGTAGATAAATCTGATAATAATGGGGGAGACAAAAGCATGAGTAATAATAAGGTTGGTATGGACAATCCCAATCAATCTGTTCCTTAAGCTAAAGTCTAAGCACCTACACCTCATGACTTTACCAAATTAACCTCTAATTTTCAAAGACAACCCAAGCACACACACAACTCCAAGTAATAGCCCACTTCCAATATTGTTACCAAAAACTTAGCTCCTAATGCAAACAATTTTCTCAGATATCTAAACTAACCCTTTTCACTATTGTTTACTCCTATGCTACTAGGTTGAGAGCTAATCAAGTAAAGAATGAAACTCCTATTGAGATTATCCGCCCATATTCACTACTAGACAAGGTTTGCCAGCTATCATATTCAAAAAGGAAGACTTCATGAGAAAGTTAGCTAATAAATATAGGTTCACTCTAGTTGGGAAGTTTTCAAATACTATGCCCAAGATTGATGTTATAAGAAAAAGTTTTATTCAACAAACACAGTTGGTAGGCAGTGTTAAAATTGCTCACTTCAATGCAAGGGATATTTACATTGACTAGGACAATGAGAAAGTTTACTCTACTATATGGAATAAGCAGAATATGTTTATTGAAGGGCAATTGTTGAGGATTCAGCTGTGGACCCCCACTTTCACTCCTGAGAAAGATACACCTATAGTACCAGTATGGGTGACTCTACTTGAGCTACCATAGCATTGCTACAACAAGGAATTTATTTCTGCGCTACTAGCCCCTATTGGTAGAACTCTTTATTTGGATGCTACTTGAATTCAGAAAACCAAGGGCAGTCTGGCTAAAGTGAGAATGTAATTAGATATTACTAAGGAAAGACCACCTCACATTTAGACGGGGACCGATGAAAATGACATTACAATTGGGAGGTAGTAGGCTATACAATATGAGAGCTTCCTTATTACTATATGTATTGCAAACGATAAGGGCATTTGGAGCAAGTTTGCAATGTGAGACAGAGAGATGAGGAAGTTAAAAAGAAGAAGGTTTTTGAGAAAACCAAGAATGCTTCAGCTACTGAGAATGCACCAACTGATCAAGTAAGTCATTTAGTTAATCATTTTGTTCCAGATGCTACTAATGGTACTTTTGATGTTGCAGGTCAGACAAGGCAGCAACCAGATAAGAGCAAAGGAAAGGAAGTTGCACAACAAGAAGTATATAATGTCCCAAAAAATAGAAACCAAAAAAAAGAATAATAATACTCAGCAGAATCAAGAAAATAAGCAATGGCAAACAAGATCCCAAAAAGTTAATGAGAATATTTTGAAATCAAATGAGCAATTGAATAGTGACCAAAGCAAGGTTCAAAAATAAAAGAGTACCACTACTGAGAGAAACAAGGAAGAAATTATTAATCTTGAACAGATCCTAAAGACAAATAGTCTTCTATATTCTCACGAAAAGGAAAAAGATATCCATTCAAAATACAATACCATGCAACACATGGAAGCTAGAGGCTTGTGTATTAACTTATCTCCCCTGGAGGGGGAGGTGCCTGCTGTCTAGGATCAACCCTCCAATCCCCCTGTACATGTGAATTCTGTTGCTGATATTCTCCTCCCTTATCCCCCCCGTTCTGGTAATTGATGAAGTCTGTGAGGTTGGAGGGGGTTTGAAGGAGAACAATACTGTTATGCAGGAAGACGAACCAAGGGGTGGAATCTATCTCATTTTTTGCATGAGAACCCTCTCACTGACCATAAGATTGACTCTTGAATCCCTGCTACCACTTCTATACAAGTGCAAGGTGAACAACAACCTGTTACTCCTTCGCAACAACCTTATTTGGGTTCTTCTATTCAAATGTTGAGTTCTTGATATGTTATCAAACTACAACACATTTAATGCCTAAAATAAGGGATTTTGTGAGTTCTTAATGCGACTTTTATAGTTTTTATGTGTTTTTGGGTTGTTTTGCAGGAAAGTAAGGTTGACATGATTTTGGAGATAAATTGTAGATTTTGCTGAAGCATAGGACATATGAGTTCACCTATGAGTCATAGCCCAAGATATGAGTCGCAGGGTGTTATCATAGCAAGAAACATAGAACAAAAATCAGAAATCTTCTAAGTGGAGGTCAACGCTATGATGTCATCCCACGAGTCGTAAGTCTCACTATGAATCATATAGGTGTACTCGTAGCAGGAAACAAAGAGCCCAAACTTTGGATCAACAACTGAAGGCCTAGAATATGAGAGGAGCATATGAGTCATAGGCCGAGCTATGACTCGTACCCAGTGGATCGTACCAGTTAAGTCCAAGATGCCATGAAACTGATATGACACCCCAATTATGACTTGTAGGTTAGCCTACGAGTCATACCTCTGAGGTGTACCTGCTGCTAGCTGTCTTTTTTATATAATTTTTTGGGTTAAACTTATAACTACTATAAATACTTTAAGTTAGATTTTATTTTGAAGGAGAAGAATGAAATTCCAGTTGAGAGATATTGAATGTACCTTTGAATATTCTCTAAAAAAATATTTAAGGGTTCTAGAAAAGTAATTCATTTTTTCTCTTGGAAAACCCAATTTTGGAGATCACAAATCTTGCTGTGTACTTATTATCAATCTATCAAGCTTGTGGTTTCTAACTTGTGGTATGTTCAATCTTCATTGCTTTAGGTAAAATTCTTAATCATATCTTATATTTGCATATGTGTTGGTTTTGCCTTAGCCATGAGTATCTAAGAGCCCACAACTTGGGGTTGCGAGAATTATAGGTAGTTGACTTGAGATGACCTCGGTTAGTGCATTTCTATGATTGGGGTTTTGCATGTATTGTCTATTTCTCTTCATTATGATTGTTGTTTGGTGGTGACCAGCACCAAACCCTGCCTACTATCACAATCCCGACCAAGGTAGTGATGAATAAGAAAAGGGAAATAGATGATAGGATTCGATTGATGTGTTCTTGTCTAATCAAACAAACCTGACCAAGGGGAGGTCGACCGGGACAATACGTAATGGTTAGTTGGCATGCCATGGTTGTTGACCAAGTGCCATGGTGAAATTTTACCTTCACCTTCACAAGGGATGGAAGAACCTAAGTTACCATCCTGTATGCAAATCTCAATTCCCAAATTATCCCTAAAATTGAGTATTTTCTCGCATCGTAGTAAAGTGTTTATTTTTGTTTTTATTCTTAAATCATAGAATACCCCTCATTTAGAGATTCTAGTTATAAATACTCGAAATGATTGATAGTGAATTCTTGTAGTCAAGCCCTGTATTCGCCATGGATTCAACCCTAACCTTTGGTTAGGTTAATTATTGACTGTGACTGCTCTCTTATTGGAGCGTGTACATCAGCATAAACAATTATGGCATCATTGCTGGGGAATCCGACTAGATTTTGACTTAATTTCACTATGAGTTAGTTTTAGTGTTAATTTCTAGACTCTCTTGTAGTTTACTTTTGTTTTTGTTTTTATTTTTGTTTTTTGATTTTAATTACAGGGTGTACTAGGTTGTATTCCCAACAAAACGAGCCAAGGCAATCCCTTAGTGCCAATCAATTTGGAGATCCATCGACCCTTTAGAAGAATGGCTCAAGTGAATGAAGATATCGCGGTTGGAGAAGAAATGAATATTAATGATGTTATGGGAAGAGAGAAGAATCCACCATCAAGGGATAACAGGCCACAATTTAGGGACTTCAACGAGAACACTTATGGATAGAACCAATATCGCTTGTACCCTATGGCTATGAACGTAATTGGGGCTATAATGTTACCTTCATTACTGGCAGACGCTAAATTCTCGGTGTCAAGTGGATTACCTTAAATGCTCCAAAATCGTGGGTTATTCTTAGGGCCACCTTCAGAGGATCCCCACCATCATCTCCATAACGTTGTTTTTGTTTGGAAAAGTGTCATAGGGACACAAAATCTTTCTCTTGATACCATTGGTTTGCGGGTGTTTCCATTGTCACCGACTGGGAATCCAGCTGTGTGGTTGTCTGAGCTTCCTCCTTGTACAATAACAAGATGGGTATAGCCTCAAAGAGTGTTTCTTGAAAGATATTTTCAAAGATCTAAGAAGTTGAAGCTCAAGGATCAAATAAATAACTTTGAGCAATTGTCGGGTGACTCTATTAGCACAACATAGGCGAAATTTGCTAAATTCTTGAGGATAGTCCCCGATCACAAGATTGTTGATGATACCTTGGTTGAGATTTTGTATTGAGAACTTGATGAGAATAGTCAATCTTGCACCGACATAATCATGGGAGGCATGTTTCTTGACCAACCTTTTGTGTTGATAGCCGCAAGGATGGAGCAAGTGGTTAAAACCAATAGAGCATGGGGTCAACGAGAGCGAGGTGCAATGAAGACTTCTATGTGATCAACACCAACAATGAGCAAGCAAATGTCAATGAAGAGATCATGTAGCAACTTCCTCAACTTTGCACAAGTATGGACTTGGTCTTGAAGCAAAACCAAGAAAATGTCCGAGCGGTAACTCACCAAACTCCTAAGGCTCCCATGTATGATAATCTATTCTTTGATGAAGATGCTTGTTTCATGAGCAATCAAGGGGCGGTTTTTCAAAATAACCCCCAAGGGTCTAACTCAGACTATTGGAGGCAAGGTTCTGGGAATCAAGGTCGAAACTACAACCGTGATGGTGCTTATAGAGAAAACCGAGGTGGCTACTATGAAAGGGATAGAGTGTCAAATGCCGAATGGGGTAGAAGAGATGGTTACAAGAATGGTCCTTATGCGCAACCTCACAACCATGATGTCGTGCCAAGCATTTCTAGGCTTGAAGAGATGTTTGACAAGTTGTTGAAGAGAGATGATCACCAAGATGAGACCTTGAAGGGAATGAAAGTGGATATTTCAAGTATTAACCAAAAAATAAAGTCTCACTCGGTGGCGATTAAGCAACTAGAACAACAATTTGGGCAAGTTTCTTCGCAATTGAACTGACGCCAAAAGGGCACCTTACCTAGCAATACGGTTCACAAACCTAAAAATGAAGGGCATTGTATGGAAGTCATGACTCGAAGTAGCAAAAGCACCATGGATCCCCCTGTGCCAGTAATTATGGATGAACTTGATGTGAAGGTTCTTGGTGCTTAAGTTGCGGTTGAGGGAGAAGGTTCGGAGATTGTGAGGATGCAAAGAAAAGAGGTAAGGGAGCATAAAAACTTGAAGTCTATTTTAAGGCCTCCTCCTCCTTTCCCTCAAAGGGTTAAGAAAAAGAAAAAGGAGGGTAAATTCAAATACTTCCTCTCGATGTTGAAGCAACTATCCATCAACATTCCCCTTCTAAAACTTTTGGAGAAGATGCCCGGGTATGCCAAGTATATGAAGGATTTGGTGACAAATAAATGCACTTTGAGCAGAGAGTTCTCAAAGGAGTTCCAACAATGTTGTGCAATCATGACTAAATGCCTTGTTCAAAAATGAGAGGACCTCAGTGCATTCACCATCCCTTGCACCATTGGTGATGTTGAGTTCGCTAGAACATTGTGCGATTTAGGAATGAGCATCAATCTAATGCCTCTTTTCGTATTCAATCTTGGGCTTGGCAATCCCACTTTGACAAAAATGTGATTGCTAATGGCGGATCGAACCATCAAAAAGCCAGAGGAAATGCTACTTGATGTGCTTGTTAAAGTCGATAAATTCATCTTTTCTATGGATTTTGTGATCCTCGATTATGAGGTTGATTTCGAGGTGCCCATTATTTTGGGAATACCATCTCTGGACACTGGGAGAGATCTCGTGGATATTGATTCGGGTCAACTTCGATTTAGGGTCAATGATGCAAAAGTAGTGTTTGACATTCGCCAGTCAATGAAACACCTGGATGAATTGAACAGTGAGGAGTGGACCCTTGATGTTTATTGATGAAGGATGATGACAAAGTCGAGCAACAACATTAAACAACACTTTTTGGGGGGAAACCCAGCCATTTTTTATATTTGTTGAGTTGTTTTAGTTGTGTTTAGTTATTGGAATGTTTAGGTAGTAGGGTGTTTGTATGTTTTAAGTTCAAAGACATTGATGCATTTGTAATATTTTAAAGATTATTGTGTTTTTAGACTTGGTCTATGGGTGAAAATTAAAGAACTGAAGATGTGAGAAAATGACACTTGGAGCGGCCACTACGAGCAGGCGTACGAGTCGTAGTCACCACTATGACTCGTAGTCATACCTCGTAAGAGGGAAACAGTAAGTATCAGAAGTTGTCACAAATACTACGAGCCAACCTTACAATTCGTAAGGTCTCCTATGAATCATAAGAGGGGGTCATAGTGCCCAGGTATGCATTCTAAATTTTCACAAGTATTGGGTCGACTGCGAGATCGGGACCTACGAGTCATAGGACACCCTAGGACTCGTAGTCGGGTTCTCGTAGCACCGATCTGCAACTTTTTAAAGGGCAACCCGATTTGTCATAAAAGGGGGTTAAAAACAATATTTGACCCCCATTTTCATTTCTGAAGCCCAAAATTCGACAGAAACCCTAAAATCATCTCCCCCATTGACTATTCCGATCACAATCCCCCTACCCACGTCATATTCCGATGAGAATTTCGGAGAGGACACTATCTTCTAGGGTTTCATTGTGTTTTTCTCTCTACGTTGCTTTGATTCATTTCTTCTACAAATTGGTAAGCTTCATGGTTACTTATAATGCGCTATGATGATAAGTTTATTCTATGGATGATTCTGTATTTGTTTCATTCATGAAGATTCATGCCCATGTGGTAATGCCTTGGTCTAGACATGAAACCTAGGGTTTGTATGCTTTGAAATATTTTTCTATGAACAGAATCTTGTTCAAAAATATTGAGTGGGTGGTTGTAAATGTTAAAATTATTTGGTCCCTAGAATGTAGAATATTGAGTGGGTGGTTGTAAATGTTAAAATTATTTGGTCCCTAGAATGTAGTGCTTAATCCTTGCCCGACCATCGTGAGAATTGCCTTCGGAATTGGAATTTGGGAAGTATGGGTGTGTTTTATATGTCATGGCTTGTTGAACTTGATTGAAATTGTTTGAATTACACCTGTATCTCAATGGAATATTTTGTTGATAAAAAAATGCAAGTTCAGAGATGAAATTACCCTTGGTTGTGCTTAATGTAATGAGAAATCAACTACTCTTCTTAGGGATAATGGTTGTTTTGACTATTTGATTTTGCAGTGGCTCCATTTATATGTCAAATCTATTGTATTGCACTTTTAATTTCCAACTCTTAATTTGTGTTTGTTTAGCTTGTGCTTTTTGGGGGAAAGTGATAGGCACTCCTGGTGCCTTCTGTTGTCAGCTATGAGGCCTCCCTATGACTCGTAGATTCCCCTACGAGTTGTAGTGGTCCCTCACGGAAAGCACAAGCAACCTATGGTTCCTTTATGTTTCTCATACGAGACCTATATACAACTCATAGTACCTGCTACGACTTGTAGTACTATGAGTCGTAGTAAGGCTCTTATAAGCCTAATTGAGTTCTTAAAAAATAGTCTCTAGAAAGATGTACAAGGCCAGACTATGACTCGTAGGTCCCCTTACGAGTAATAATTGCATCTCATATCTGAGTTCAGACTGCAATTTTTAAGGAATCTTGGTACTATGAGGCCAGTGTACGACTCATAGGGCACCCTACGAGTTGTAACTGCACCTCGTATTTGCATACCTGCATTTGCATACCTACATTTGGATAAGTGATTCTCTATACTTAGATTAGTTTTGGGTCTTGTTCTTTGTTATGTGATTCATTTTCTCAAACATCTTGATGCTCACATGTATTGTGTGGGTGGCTTGCAGATATCATGCCTCCAAAAGAAAAACGAGCAATCTAGACATTCCAATGGAGATTGGTGGATGAATCTTCTGAGGCTGAGAGATCTGAGGGGTCTCCAGAAGTTCATAGGTTAAGAATATACCCCGAGGCTAATATACCTTAGAACAGAGCACACATAGCTCAAACACCAATAGAAGTCAACATTTCTCCCAGTCTGAAGAGGAGGAACAACAGGGTAGTGAAGACGAGTCAGAGAGAAGCTTACTACGTATTACCCCCTCACACTCAGGGTCAGAGTAGGAGTCTGAGAGCACCTCCCAGTCCTAGCAAGAAGAAGTCTAATCATAGCCCCTAGCCTACCGCAGATCGTGTGTCCCAGGGATCAAGGAGATATATGACCAGAGGTTAAGCCTAAGGGACATCGCAAACCAGTGCGACAATTTCATGAGAAGTTTAGGCTGAACGACTCAGGGTTAGATAAGGTACTAGGATTAGATGAGGAGATAGACAGAGATGGACTATGATATACTACACAGCAGCTGGGCAAGTATGCCCCTTATGTGGTCCATGCATTTTATGCAGCCTATCTTGCTATACTCCGCCGAGGGTTACGAAAGAACAAGAAGCTGATTGAGCAATCGAGGTTACAGGTGGTGCTAGTCCGGGGTTGGAGAATTCCTATTTTGGAGAAGACTATTTGACGAATTCAGTTTAGGCCCACCTATAGAGTGCCTCAGTCCACCATAGAGTATGACAGTCGCATTAACAAAATGAGGAGAGCGGTGAGTGAAAAAAATGTTAGGGCTAAGACCGAACTGCTACAATGGATAGCTATCCAAATATGTGAGGAGGGGTTCGAGCCGATGTGGGTTACAAACCACGCAGATCTGATAATTATAGTCCACCTCTCTTTTCGGGCCAAGTTTTGGTGGTCCATTATCCGTTTCCATATCCAGCCTACTTTCACGGATAATGTGATCCAATTGGAGCGAGTTGTGTTATTAACCAACATTCTAGTTGGTTATGAGATAGATTCAGACCAGATTATGTCCGAGCAGATCCATGAGTCTACCATCGGGACAAACACCTCACTGCTATTTCCTGTTTTGATCCACTGATTATGCAGTGCAACAAGTATTCCTAAAGACCACTACTGGGACTAGCATATCGAGGCCACACGCACTATGGATCCTATCCTAATAAAGGCTGATGAGAACCTAGTGGCCCTACCTTGTGCAGCTCCTTTGGCTATCCCAGATCCATTCCCAGTTGAGCCTGAGACTCAGGGTTCGACTCCAACTACCACTGGTACTACTCCAGTAGTTACTAAGCCTACACCAGTTGTTAAGATTGAATCTATGCCATCCTCCAATACTCCATCACCAGCAACATCTATATTATAGGTTGATTCTATTATCTCTACTATTGTTTTTCAGGAACTATAACATACAGTGGCTATAGCGGAGTCCAGGGTACAAGCTTTAATAGAAAAGGTCAGACCTTTGGTCAGCTAGACTGTTAGGGACTCGGAGGAGAGGATAAAGGCATTCACCATGGAGTTGGTTAATGAGAGAGTTAGAGCGGTGGATTCCCAAGTTCATGCTTTCGAGGTGATAGTCCAGTGGAAGCTTGATGGAGCTCGGCCTGCTGACAAGAGCGTAGTCATACAAGAGTTGGCCAAATTTAAGGTTGACATATTATAGATGTTAGCATCCCAAGTTGCAGTCCCAGATGTGGCACCGATGGGTGACGAGTGTTTGATTGGCTAGCTGACCGCCCGCATGCTCATGGGAAGAGACCCCTCGAGACAAATAATAAAGAGTTGAGCTAGAAGAGGCCCAGACCTGATGACCCAGCAACCCCGAAGGAGGAGCCGATACCAAAGGAGGTGGTGTAGGAGTCGCCTGTTGGCGGCCATAATAACAGCTATCACATAGAGAGGGTAGCTCACGTATAGGTTCAACCTAGATTGCTGAGGAGGAGGTCGTGACCCAGGACCCTACTGACCAGACAGATATCTATTCTTGAGAACCATGACATTTGAACCTTTTGACCCTTGTTCTTATCTTTTCTTTATGGATACTTTGTTCCTTTTGTTAGACAATCTTTTTATTAAGTCAATTTTTTGATTTATTTAAATATTTTTATGTTGGATATTGTTTGTACTTATATTTTGGATGTTAGTTTTTGGTGCATGTATAGATATATCTCTATGTTATCGTGTTTGGTTTTTCATTCTTGTCTTTACTTTAAGGACAAAGTATTCTATTTTGGTGGGGTGTGGGAACTTATGAATTAATGTGAAGTCTGAATAGCCTCGAGTCCATAACTTCTCCTATTTTTGATCCCAAGGTTTTCTTGCCGTGATTCTTTTTCCTTGTGGATGTTTAATTTTCTATTGAACCGGCATGCTTAGATAGTACAGATAATGTGTAAATGTATAGTAGTATGGTCTTTTGGGCGTCTACATAGTCTTTAAATGCTTTTTGAATGATTTGAAAAAAAAAATTAGATACCCACAAAACTTTTGAGATTGTGATTATTGATGCATTCATGCATTTTGATTGTTCGGTGATGTTTGTTTTGATAAATGTAAAGGTAAGTTGAGGCTTGAAACATGACCTTTAAGTCTTTACTTGATTGTGTGTGCAATGTTGTGTGTGTTGTGAGCTTATTTTACTGCATTGATGTATCATGTAGGGACTTAGAACTTGCCTTGTTACTCTGAGATTGGTTTGGTGATTTGGTTGATTTGGAAAGGATTTTAGGCCTTTGTTCTTTTAGTGAACCCAGTTTTAGCCTAAATGACCTACCAAATGAGTGAGTGAATCCCTTGTTCTAAATTTTTGAGCTTCTCCTGTACTCGTTCTTTCTTGACACCTTATTAGCTTAACTGTGTTTGATGAAATATCTTGGTATTGGCCCTGGTCTATCCTAGAATATGTGAAACTTAATTGAGGCTAAAAGCCTAAGTTGAGGGTGGCTACAAATTGTGACCCTGGTTTGGGGAATAGATATTGTATACTACACTTCAGGCTAAAAGCCTAAGTTGAGGGTGGCCCTTATTGTGGTAAAGTGATAACAATGAGATGGTTAGTTGGGAAATTAAAAAAAAAATAAAAAAAAGTCATGAGTTAGGTGAGAAAAAGAAAAGGAAGATACCTTGAGTTGAGAAAAAGCAGCAAGAAATCAGTTCAGAAATAAGAAACAATTGAAAATAGAAAGAAAGCACCCGAGGAAAGCTTGAAACAGGAGAATAATAGTGAATTTAGTGAAAATGGTTGGGTTATCAAGGCAAAAGTATTGGTAAACATGGTTCAAGAATAACTTTTATTCACTACCTACCTAAAATGCCATACCAAAGCCCCCTGAACCTATGTTACAAGCCCATAAGTCCTAAATTGATCCAAATCCACTTTGTTACCAAGCGGGAAGATGAGCATAGAGGCAAGCCTATGGTGTTAGTCATTTTGCATGAATTTCATTTGTGAGAGTGAGAATACTTCATCAGTCCCTGAATTCTAAATACTTTTTTAGTAAGTAAGAGGGACTTCTTTTCTGTGAGGGCATTTGCACGACTTGATTAAATATGGCTATACTAGTGATTGTGGATGGCTGATGCTCCTTAGCTTATCATAGTTGGGTTGCCAGATTCATCATCATGTTTTTGTTATGCTTAGTAGCTTTGCAATCTGGTTTTGAAAATGATAGTTGGGTACCTGGATTAGAGTGAATGACGTATATGCATTGGTATAGCTTCTATGTGTTTCTCATTGTTTGAGTTGATTGAGTCGTCGCTTGAGGACAAGAAACAATTCTAAGTTGAGGGTGTTGATGTGCTATCAAAATACAACACATTTGATGTATAAAACAAGGGATTTTATGAGTTCTTAATGCAACTTTTTATAGTTTTTATTTGTCTTTGTATTGTTCTTGCAGAAAAGTTAGGTTGACATGATTTTCGAGGTAAATTGCAGATTTTACTAAAGCATAGGACATACGAGTTTACCTACAAGTCGTAGCTCAAGCTATGTGTCGTAGGGTGTTATCGTAGAAAGAAACAGAGACCAAAAATTAGAAATTTGTTAAGTGGAGGTCAACCCTACAAGGCCATCCCACGAATCGTAAGTCTCACTACGACTCGTATAGGTGTACTCATAGCAGGAAATAGAGAGCCCAAACTTATGATCAACAACTGAAAGCCTAGTCTATAAGAGGAGCATACGAGTCATAGCCCATGCTATGAATCATACCAGTGGGTCATACTAGTTGAGTCCAAGATGCCAAGAACCTGATACAAGACCCCAATTACGACTCGTAGGTCAGCCTACGAGCCATACCTGTGAGGCATACCAGCTGCCAGTTGTCTTTTCTGTGTAATTTTTAGGGTTAAACTTTTAACTACTATAAATATTTTAAGTTAGGTTTCATTTTGAAAGGAGAAGGACAATATTCCAGCTAAGAGATATTGATTTTACCTTCGAATATTCTCTAAAGAATATTTTAGGGTTCTAGAAAAGTTCTTCATTTTTTATCTTGGAAGACCCAATTTCGGGGATTGCAAATCTTGCTTTGTACTTATTATCAATCTATCAAGCTTGTGCTTTGCAACTTGTGGTGTCTTCAACCTTCATTGCTCTGGGTAAAATTCTCATCATATCTTATATTTGTATTTTCATTGGTTTTGCCTTAGCCATGAGTAGCTAAGCACCCACAACATGGTATTGTGGGAACCATGGGTAGTTGACTTGAGATGACCTAGGTTATTGCATTCTATGATTGGGGATTTGCATGTATTGTCTATTTCTCTTCATTGTGATTGTTGTTTGGTGGTGGCCAATACCAAACCCTGCCTATTATCACGTTCCCGACCAAGATAGTGATGAACAGGAAAAGGGAAATAGATGACAGGATTTTATTGATTTGTTTTCGTCTAATCAACGAAACCTGACCAAGAGGAGATTGACCGGGACAATAGGTAATGGATAATTGGCACGCCATGGTTTCCAACCAAACGCAATGGTGAAATTCGACCTTCACCTTCACAAGAGGGCTGGAAGAACCTAAGTTACCATCCTGCATGCAAATCTCTAATTGTAGTTTCGTTATCTAGGTTAATCGAGTCAACAAAATATGGGGAACACAATTCCCAAATTGTCCCTAATATTAAGTGTTTTCTCGCATCGTATTATAGTGTTTATTTTAGTTTTTATTCTTGAATCACAGAAAACCCCCCATATCGAGATTCCAGTTGTAGATACTCAAAATGATTGATAGTGAATTCTTGTAGTCAACTCTTTTATTTCCCATGGATTCATCCCTAACCTTTGGTTAGGTTACTTACTGACAGCGACCGCTCTCTTATTTCAGTGTGAACATCAACATCAATTGTATGGCTAAGGATTTTGGTTATTTGGCTAGTACTAGCATGGTAAGGACTAAATCTAAGAAGAATAAGATTAGTGAGAAGAGAAGGGATGATGAGAAAAAAACACAAGAGAAGGAATCAGCTCAAGTGGTCTTGGATCAAGCTTCACCTATAGATAACACTCCCATTCAGAGTGTCTCTCCTGTTCAAAATGTTTAGAATCAAGACAAAGCTTCTAATCTTACTACAGCTAAATGTACTCTCAAATCCACTTTTAACATGGTTCCTGAATTTTATGAGTATGGGGTTTTAAATTCTGAAAAAAAAGTTGATAAGGACAATCAGCCTCTGGAGGATAATGAAGAGGACGATGATAAAGTCAGTGAGCAGCTAATTAAAGCATTTAGCCCTTCCAATGATGGTTTAGAAGAGGAGGTGCTATAAGTGTTTAATGAGCAGGGTATATCACCCAGAAGTTGCCAACAAGCAAGGTTCAAATCCAAGAAGACGAGTCCTAGCAAATCTTCCCCTATAGGCAGACCACATACCAGACTTTTTAGTTCAAAGTGTTCTTAATGATTAAAAGCTTAGTGTGGAATGTCAGGGGTATTAATACCAGGGAGTGATGGAAAGAATTATTGGACTCAAAGTTGTTCATCAACTTTCCTTTTTTGCCATTCTGGAGCATTTTTCAAACTATTCTCAACTCCAAAATTTCAGGGTTCAGTTCAACATAGATTATTCTATGTGCAATCCTAATAATAGAATTTGGTTGATGTGGACTAAAGATGTGGAATGCAGAATCCTTTATAACAAAGACCAAAACATCACTTGTGTCCTAAAACATGTGTTATGTCCTTACTCTTTCATGATGACCTTTGTTTATGCTTAGTGTAAAGATGTGCTCAGAAAATCTCTTTGGGACAGGTTACTTCATGCCGACACTGATAAACCATGGTGTGCTATTGGAGACTTTAAGGTAATCACTAGTCTAGAGGAAAAGCTAGGTGGTGTTCCTTACAACACGAAGAAAAGTTTTGAATTTATTAACACTATTGAAGCTTGTGGTCTCATGGATATTGGTTTTAATGGTCAGATTTTACCTGGTGCAAAAACATAGATGTCAGCAATAAAATCTGGAAGAGATTAGATAGGGCATTGGTTAATGATAGATGGTAGGAAAATATGCCTTACTCTTCTATTTATCACCTGCCTTCCACTGGTTTTGATCACAAACCACTTTTGTTGGAGATGGTAGACAATCAGGCCAATCATATAAAGTATTTCAAATTCTTGAACTTCTGGACAGATCATGAATCTTTCATTAACACAGTTAGTATCTGTTGAAACAATTTTTTGGAAAGTAATCCTATGTGGGTGTTTCATTACAAGTTGAAGAGATTATCATCTACAGTTAGCAATTGGTCCAAAGCTACATTTGGGGATATTCATACCAAGGTGAAAGAGTTTCAAGATAAAGTTAGTGTGGCTGAAGAAAACCTGATTAGCTCTAATGCTGATGATGACATGGTTTCTTTGCATCTTATTAATGTTAAATATATCAGTTATCTCAAGCTTGAAAATTTTGTGCTCAAGCAAAAGACCCAACTTCATTGGGTCCAAGAGGGGGATGTGAATTCCAGTTATTTCCATGCTCTAATTAGGGGTAGAAGAAGAAGATTGCACATTCACACCATCCAAGATGATGAAGGGAACTGGTTTCAAGGTGATGAGGAATTTTCTACCAATGCTTATAATCATTTTCAAAGTATCTTTACTGGTGAAGACAAGTATATTCAGGATCAGACACTTCACTGTATTCCTCATATGGTTACTGATGATCAGAATAATAGTCTACAGATTATGTTTACTAAGGATGAATTGAAAGGGTAGTGTTCTCTATGAATCCTAGTTCAGTTGCAGGTCCTGATGGTATGAATGGTAAAGTTTTCTGGACTTGTTAGGATATCATTAAGGGAGATCTATTCAATGTCATCCAAGCTTTCTTTTGTGGTCAAATTATTCTAAAGTACTTCTCCCATGCTCGTTTTGTTCTACTCCCAAAAATTAACCATACTAATAAAATTAATGAGTTCAGACCTATCAGTCTCAGTAATTTTACTAGTAAGATTAGCTTTAAGCTGCTCTATCAAAGACTTTCCCCTATTCTTCCAAACTTGATCTCTCTTAATCAGTCTGACTTTGTTAAAAAATAGGAGTATTTCTGAGAATATTATGTTGCCTAAAGTGATCATTCATCAGATAAAGAAGCCTAATGAGGTGCTAATGTTGTTATTAAATTTGATATGGCCAAAGCATATGACAGAGTTTTTGGTCTTACACTTGCCTAGTTCTGAGAAGAATGGGGTTTGGAGAGGCTTTCATTAATATGGTTTAGAGAATTATGTCTAACAATTGGTACTCTGTTATTGTCAATGGCTCTAGATATGGCTTCTTTCAGTCTACTAGAGGTCTCAAACAAGGTTACCCACTTTCATCTGCTCTTTTCATTTTGGGTGCTGAGGTTCTGTATAGACTCCTTAATAGGCTCAACATCGTCCATGATTATCATGGTCTCTTAATGGAAAGGAATGGTCCTCAGGTGAATCATCTCAGTTTTGCAGATGATGTGATCATTTTCATACCTAGTAATAGTAATTCTCTGGAGTTCATCATGAAGTCTTTGGCTACTTATGAAGGAGTGTTTGGTCAACTCATCAACAAAGATAAGAGTCTGGTTATAGTCCCTGATTTTGCTCTTGACGCTGATGTTAGTAGAATATGAAGGATCACTGGTTTTAAGAAAACTGATAGCCCCCTGACTTATTTGGAATGTCCTATTTATATTGGCAGACTAAGAGTTGTCTTCTATTTTGGCCTGGTTGCTAAAGTCCTTGCAAGAATCTCTGGTTGGTAGGCTAAGTTGTTTTCTTATGGAGGGAGGGCTATTTTGGTGAAGCATGTTCTTCAATCTCTACCTATTCATCTTCTTTCATTTGTGTGCCCTCCCCAAACTACTTTTAAACAGATTAGTGGTCTTATGGCTAAACTTTTCTGGGGCCGGAAGAATAATAGAAAGAAATACCATTGGGCTTCTTGGAAAAATCTCTATTTTCCTTATGATGAACGAGGCATTGGTTTCAGATAATTAGCTAATGTTGCTACTTCTTTCCAATACAAACAAAGGTGGATTTTCAGGACTAAAAAGACTCTTTAGGGTGATTTTCTGCTTGTTAAGTATTGCCAAAGGGCCAATCCCACTGCTACAAAGTGGGAAACTGGTCGGTCTTTGGTGTGGAAACATGTGATTAGAAATAAATTTAAGGTGGAACAATATATTCAATGGAAGATTATTTTTGGCACCTCTTATTTTTTGTGGGATGACTGGCTTGGTGTTGGTCCTTTAGCTTATCATAGACCAGGTGTTACAAGACCTAACAATACAAGAGTTTCAGCTTTCATAAATCAAGGACAATGGGATGTTGATAAAATTATCCGGGTTTCTCCTCCACAACTGATTGATCTTATTCTTAGCTATCAGATTCATTTTCAGGAAAACATAGTTGATTTGGCTATTTGGAAGCCTTTTGGTGATCGTACTTTTTCTTATTCTTCTGTCTGGGACTTAATTAGATCTGAAAGGGATAAAGCTTCTATTAATGTTATGACATGGAATAAACATATCCCTTTTAAGCGCTCATTTCATCTGTGAAGAACACTTAGAGGTAAACTACCTACCAATGAAAAGCTTACATCTTTTGGTCAACAACCATGTGATTGCTACTTGATGTAGTGTAGTTGGTCCTAATGCTATTGATCATAAATTTGTTGCTGTGAGGTTCGCTAAGTATATATAGGGTTGCCTTGTTGATTTATTTTGCATTGACAAGAGTTACACTCCTTTGAGGAATATGGTGATGAGATGGTAGTCAACTAACCCTCACAATGATGCCCACAAGTTAGTCTTATAGTCCACTTCTATATTTATATGTTGCTGTTTGTGGAAGAACAGATGTGCATGTAAATATGGGGGAAAATCTTCTAACAGTTCTAGAGTCAAGTTTGAAGTCTTTGAGAATAATTTCCACCTCTTGTCTACTGTTTTTCCTTACATCAGCTGGCTCTTTAATTGGATAAGGCTGATGTACATGCTTGAGGGTTATATACATGACATTAAAGTGATAATGGTGTATTGGCATAAACTGGCAGCTAGTTTTGTGAAGTTAAATACTGATGGTAGTGCTCTTGAATCCACATGTAGCATTGGTGTAGGTGAAATTTGTAGAGATCACCTTGGTAATCTTGTGCTTGCTTTCTCTTCTCCTATGGGAACTGGAACAAACAACCAAGTAGAACTTGAAGCACCATATTTTAGTTTGTGTTGGTGTTAATGTGTTGGCTGCAGGAATAGGATTTTAAAGATACAGTCAGAGCTCTCTGTGAACTAGATTAAGCAAGAATCATAAACTTGTTGGGTTATTAGTCAACTGTTTAGAAAGATTTATTAATGTTATTATTCATTTTCATGAATTTAAATGTTGTCATACCTACAGGGAAAACAATTTTGTTGCTGATAGTTTATCCAAATACAACCACTCTTTCTCTGCTGCAATGCTTTATTTCACAAAATTGCGTCTTCCTAGAGAGGCCAAGGGCACACTCTTATCTTGATAAAGCTGGTATTGCCAGCTTTAAGAGGATGAAACTAAAGAGAATTAAAGGACCTCCTTGAAGCAAGCTAGTCCTTTTACTGTTCCGGGTCTTCTCTTAGGGTATGTCTTGGTAGAGTCATAGCTTGTTAGAAGATCTAGGCGTGGTGGTAGGATTATTTTGTAAAGGGAGAGTCTCCCTTGTTTATTGCTTTCCTAGTCTTTTGTATTGAGATGATTCCTCTCATAGGTTCTTAGATTATAGGGTGTTTTTCTTTTTTAGTATTGGGGATGAGTTGGCCAACCTTAGATGCTTGGTCGACTTATTAACCACCATAGGTCGGAGGTAATGTCTATGTCCCCCTCCATTTGTACTTTTTCTTTTGTTTCTCCTTTTATAATAAAGCTTGGGGGTGTTGCTCAATTCCTGACCATCCAAAGGAGTGGAGACCCTTTGGCATAGGTCTGTTCTTTATAAAAAAAATACAAAAACACATAAAACCAACTAACATCGCAATGACACAAAATTCAAAGATTTAAGCTTCAAAAAAGTGTTGTATTTTGGCATCACATCAACACTCTCAGCTTAAAATTGTTGCTTATTCACAAGTGATACACTAAATCTATATAGATGATACAGTAACACATAGACCTCAACTAATAGCATACATCACATTAATCTCAAACTCAGATAGCCACACCACATTTTCAAAGTAGCAAACCAATGTAGACTAGTGCATGTGACAACACAACTATGACAAGTGAGGTACTATCAACAATCTACAATCACTAAACGAGTCTAATTTAAACAATGCAATGCAAGTGCCCTCACAGAAAGAAGTCTCATATCTAACACTCAATAATGTTTTCATGTATAACCTTAGGACACTGCAAAATTACTCACTCTAACAAAAAATATTCATGCATCAGGCCTAATACCATAGGCTTTCCTCTATTCTCATGACTAAGACCTTCAACCACTTGGACTAGGATCACTTTAGGACTTTCTAGGCTTGTAACGTAGGCTCGGGGGGCTTTGGTATGGTATTTTTAAAACATAGTGACCAAAGGCTCTCCTTGATACTGCGTTTTTCTGCACTTTTTTCCTACCAACTCTACTATTTTCATCTCATTCTCCCTTTCTCTTATTTCAAGCTTTTCTGGGTTCTTTCTTTTTATTTTTTGGCCTTTTTTCTTTGCTTTTACACTTCATTTTTCTTTTTAGCTTACAAACTATAGCGTCACTCATTTTTCTAGCACCGAGTACATGGTTTTCCCTTTTTCTCTACATCGCTAACTTCCCTCCTTATATTTGTGTTTCACCCTTACACTAGCCACCCTTAATATAGGCTTTTGGTTTGAGTTGAGGTGCACAAGATCTATCCTTCGAACTAGGGCCACTTTTCTAGCCACTCTCAACTTAGGCAATTTTCCTTAGTCAAGGTGCCTAATTTTTAAGGAAAGACCAAAGCCAATTTTAGGATTTTGCAGCTATCAAGGCTAGCTTAATCAGGTGTTTTCAAAGAATAGATACATGTTAGGCTCAAATATTAGGAACAGGGGATATATAACAGTTTTGGTTGGTCATTTAGGCTAAATGGGGTATTAAGAATAAAGGCCTAAGATCCTTTCCTAATCCAATTAATTTGTAGTCTAACTTATAATAATGGGGCAAGTTCTGAATTAGCACACAACACATGTATCTAGCAATTTAAACTTGCACTCATATGGCATTGACTACATTATCAACAAAAGACTCTCAAATCATGCTTTTTGTCTCAATTTTATGCTCACTTATCAGAAAAAACATTGTCACACACCTAAACATGCATGGTTTCTATCTAGACTACCAATCAAATTTTATGGTGGGTATCAATTTTTCAAACAAATCAAAAAAAAATGCTATATGCCACAATATTAGTACTATATGCTACAAATAGTACCTAAACATTCTAAATATACCAGTTCAACAGAAAATAAATATCTACAGGGAAAAGAACACAGGCAAGAAAAATCTCGGAATAACAAATTGGGGTAGTTATGGACCCAAAGTTGCTCAGACTTCACCGAGGCCTATAACTAGCCACACCCCACCAAAAAAGATGTGCATTTCCCTAATGCTCAAAATCAAAGCAAAATAAAAACATAAGGGGTCATAAACTATACCTGAGAGCCTAAGCGTCGGTGTGTGGCTGAGTTTGACAACCCTCCTCCTGTGGAGTAGTCTCCTCAGCAGCAACATTTTGTTCGATGGAGCCAGCACCCTTCACTTGCTCTACATCACATGCTTGTTGCATCTCTGCCTCTCGTCTCGACACCCTCAAGACAAGATCGAGCTCTTCCTGCTCAGTCATCCTTGCCTGAAATTGATAGCATTAGATCATCAGTCGTGCGGGGTCTCTTCCCATGCGAAGAATGAATAAGCTCACTATGAGCAAAAATATCAACCATCGGCACTGGGAGTGTGCCCTTTGGTAGTGTAACTAGTGTCATGATTGTTGTTGTCATGTCAACCTAGAGTTATTGGATCTCTATTTAGATGGTTGGGCCTTTCTCAAGCTCCAGTGTACCCTTGCCTCGAAGGCATCATGTAAGAATCCATGGTGGAGAGACTGTCCTAAATAATAGCGACTGTGAGTGCCTACATATGATCCTCCGTGTCTAAAATGGTCTGGAGGACCAATAGCCTAATCTGCCGAACAAGTTGAGTCAACTACGACTCAGCATGAGATAACCTACGCCATAGCCTAGACCAATACGGTGGACATGTATATTACGCCTGTAGGAGTAGCCTATGATGTCGTGGCCTCTGGTGCGGGAAAAGAAGTAGTAGGACCCCTTTCCCCATATTCCCCTAGCTGCAAGGGCCTATCCTTAGTAGTAGCAGCAGTGACGGTAGTCTGTGAACCCTCTAGCGATGGCATTGGGGCCAACATCTCTTGCGTACGAGTAGGCTGGTGATATGCTCACCGGAGTGCCACCGAGTTCTCTTTAGCCTTGATCAAGCTGGGATCTAATGTATGTTGGCCTAGATCAACTGGTCCAGCTGGTATAAAATCTCCACCCTCGACTCTAGACAGAGCCGGCATATCAAGTAAGGGAACAGGATGGAGATGGACCTCTTCAGTATGGCCCCATGAATTTGCTCAGCTATTGTTAGACCCCGTAAATAATTAATTGTGGTAAATTGTCGCGTTGGAAAATTTCGTAAATATTGTGAAATTGCACTTAAGTTAATTATGATGCATAAGTAAAGGAGT
>JAABOM020072150.1:0-36204 GCA_011800125.2 Solanum clarkiae | reverse complement strand
AGACATCATTTATTCTTACTAAGACTAATATGCTTGAATCTGACATATGAATATTAAGATTGTTAAAAGTATAAAATGTCTGAATCTGAATTCATATTTAAATTTTAGAATATATATTAAGATATGAATATTAAATAATTAAAACTATTTGTTTTGTCAACATCTCATAGTAGAAAACTTATTTTTGTTTAAAAATTGATAAATATGAAATTAAACTAAATAAAAATTGATTTAATATACAGCAATTCAATGTAATATATTTTTGAAAAATTATATGATAGTTGACTATGGTGATGATGGATAACGGTAGTGATTGTGGGTGTCGACTTGGGGTGATTGGTTTGGGAATTAGTTGATTATGGTGATTGTGAGTGGTAGATAATAGGGATGGTGGCTGGCAATGTGAATAAAGTTGGCATTTGATAATGGTAGTTGGTGCTAATATTTAGCAAATATGATGGATGATAGTGATAAAATAGGATAGTGTGGTGACTTGTATTTTACTATACTTCAACAAGAATTGAACTCGAACTTGGAAATCCTTGGTCTCTCCCTTGCTATCTCTCTCAGGAACTTACGCTTTAAACTTGAAGGTAATGGGTTTTTGAAACCCTTTTGTATGAAATCAGACTTAAAAATATGTTTTGGGGTATCAGAATGGGTTCGGAATACCTAAAATACCCTTCCTGAATTTAAAAGAACGACTCGTCGCCAAAATTACATTGGTCCACGGTGCGGACCCATCATGTACCAGTGTATTTATGGAAATTTTGACCTCTATTGAAGATTGAAGAAAAAACATAAGTGTGGGTCCACAATGGGTTCGCGTCGCGGTCCTGTCGCGCACCCTCACTATTTTTTGTCACTTTTGAAAATTATCGACCCGATTGCTCTAAAATGGGTGGAGACCATTTTTCCACTCAACTTTTTGTGCTGATCATAAATTCAGTCTCGAATTTCCCATCAGAGCTTTAGAAGACGTGTTATGTGCACGATTACGTTTTAGGGGCGTTTCGGTAGTTTTATGGGGTGTTACATTATCTCCCCCTTGGGTTTTTTAATTCGTCCTCAAATGAAGAGTATAGGTAGGATGACAACACGAGTAACCTCAAAACTCATCTCATTCCTCACTCGAAAACTCTCGAACTCTCAGCTATCCATCACCTATCTATCTCTATCTTAGACTCGAGAACAGAATCAAATTAATACATCAACTCAATGAAAGGAAACATTCACTAGTGTTAAGGATAGGGACCTTACTTTTGACATTATCATCATTTGGCACGAATAAGTGCGGGTACTTGAGTTTCATTGCTTCCTCAGCTTCCCACGTAGCTTCCTCAACAAATTTATTCCTCCATAGCACTTTGTTACTCAGCTTACGAACTTGTCAATCAAGGATTTGGACTGGAACTTCTTCATAGGATAGGCTACCCTTCACTCCTGTACTCTTGATAGGAATTGCCAAAGCCAGATCTCCTAAACACTTCTTCAGCATTGAAACGTGAAACATCGGATGAACTCCATCTAACTCGGGAGGCAGGTCTAGCTCATAAGTGACCTTACCAATCCTCTTCATAATTTGGTATTGTCCGATATAATGTTGACTCAACTTCCCCTTCTCAATAAACCTCATGACACCCTTCATCGGTGACACCTTCAACTACACCCAATCATCCACCTCAAACTCTAAGTCCCTTCTCCTCATATCCATATAAGAAATTTGGTGACTTTGTGCTGTCTTCAACCTGTCTCTGATGACTTTCACCTTCTCCATGGATTGGTGGACAAGATCAGGTCCAATCAATTCAGGTTCATTGACCTCGAACCAGCCAATCGGCGATCTACATCTCCTCCCATATAATGCCTCATAAAGGACAATCTGAATGCTGGCATAGTAGTTACTGTTGTATGAGAACTCAATCTGTGGTAGATGATCATTCCAATTCCCTTTGTAGTCGATGATACAAGCTCTCAACATGTCCTCCAAAGCCTGAATGGTGCGCTCTGCCTGTTGTGATCAGATTAAATTTCGTACCCATTCCCTTCTGGAAAGATCTCCAAAATTGGGAGGTGAATTGACCTCCTCACAATCTTACGAATGTACAGTTGGGCATACTCCTCTACCGTGTTAGTTGTCTTAACTACCAAAAATTGGGCTGACTTGGTCATCCTATCAACAATCACCCACATCAAATCATGCTACTTTCGGGATCTTGGTGGGCTAATAATTAAATCCATGTTGATCATCTCCCATTTCCACTCAAGAATTTCAAAGTCCTGAGCAAATCCACATGGTCTTTGATGTTCAACCTTGACCCCGTTGACAATTAGGACACTTAGAGACGAAATCAACAATGTCCCTCTTCATTCTATTCGATTACTAGACTTCTCTCAAGTCGTGGTACATCTTTGTAAAAACAAGATGGATAGAATATCTGGAGCTATGAGCTTTAGCCATGATCCTACCTCGAACACCATCAATATTGGGTATGTACAGTCTATACTAGTACCTCAACACCCCATCTCCCCTTATGGAGAAACCATCATCTTTTACTTGTGAACCTCTTCGATTAATTGGAATAGGACAGGGTCTTGATCTTACTTTTCCTTCACTTCTAACACTAAGGATGAAACAAAACCATTCTGAACATTTATCCCACCTTCATTGTTCTCCTCAAGTTGCATCCCTAATCGATCTAGTCTATGCACTTCCTTAGCTAGTTCTCTCTTCCCTTCTCTACATGGGCAGGGCTACCCATAGACATCTTGCTAAGAGCATAAACAACAATGTTAGCCTTACTTGGGTGGTAGAAGATGCTCATATCAAAATCCTTGAGCAACTTCAACTATCTCCTCTGCCGCAGGTTGAGATTCTTTTGGCTGAATACGTATTGTAGGCTCTTGTGGTTAGTGAACTTATCCACATGCACTCTGTACAAATGGTGATGCCAGATTTTAAGTGTGAATAGCACTACTGTCAACTCAAGATCATGTGTTGGGTAATTCTTCTCATGGATCTTAAGTTGTCTGGAAGCATAAGCTATCACCTTCTCTTTCCGCATCAACACACAACCTAGTCCAAATCTAGATGCATCACAGTATCTCACGAAGTCCCCCATTCCGTCTGGCAAAGTCAAACAGGTGCTCTAGAAATCTAGTCTTCAACTCTTGTAAAAGTTTTTCACATTTCTCAGTCTATTGAAACTTGGCCTTCTTCTGAGTCAACTTAGTCAATGGTGCTGACAAAGAAGAGAAGCCCTCAACAAACCATCAATAGTTGCTCGCCTAACCCAAGAAGCTTCCTATTTCTATCGGGAAAGTTGGTCTTGGCCAGTTCTTAACTGCTTCAATCTTCTGGGTATTTACCAAATACCATTTCTCGAAACATCATGTCCTGGGAAAGCCATAGACTTAAGCCAAAACTCATACTTTGAGAACTTTGCATACAACTCATGGTTCTTGAGAATTTGCAAGACCACTCTAAGATGCTTAACATGCTCCTCTACATCCTTTGAGTACACCAGAATATCATCAATAAACACGATCACAAACATATTAAGGTACGGTCTGAATACCCTGTTCATCAAATCCATGAAGGTCACAGGTGCATTTTTCAACCCAAAGGACATAACCAAGAACTCAAAATGGCAATACAGTGTCCTAAAGGTTGACTTGGGAATATCAGCTTCCCTCACCTTCAACTGATGGTATCCCGAACAAAGGTCTATCTTGGAGAAACAAGTAGCACCCTAAAGTTGGTCAAATAGATCATCTATCTTAGGAAGAGGATACTCGTTCTTTATTGTAACCTTGTTCAGTTTTCGGTATGCACATACTAAGAGACCCATCTTCCTTACGTATGAATAGGACAAGAGCACCCCAAGGAGAGACACTAGGCCTTATGAAACCTTTCTCTAACAAGTCTTTCAATTATTCTTTCAATTCTTTCAACTCTACAGGGGTCATTCTATAAGATGGAGTTGAAATATGTTGGGTCTCGAGAAGGACAACAATCCTAAAGTTAATCTCCCTGTCAGGAGGGACTCCAGGTAGATCATCAGGAAACACTTCAGAAAAGTCATTCAAAAACCAGACTAACTCAAGAGTAGAAGATTCGACATCATTAAACTTAACTCGCACGAGGTGGTAGATACAACCCATGGAGATCAACTTTCTAGTTCTAAGATAAAAGATAAATTTGCCCTTAGGTGCAACGGAACTCCCTTTCTACTCTAAGATGGGTTCATTAGGAAATTTGAACTAACTATTCGGGTTCTACAGTCAACAAAAGCATAATGGGCTGAAGCTAATCCATGCTAAGTATCACATCAAAATCAACCATATCCAATTCTACTAAGTCAGCTAAGATGTCCCTATGATAAATGGATTCCACACAAACCCTGTAAAAACTCTCAACTAAGACAGACTCACCAGTAGGAGGTGAAAACAACAATAGGTTCAAGCAAACAATCTGGTAGAATCCCAAACTTACTAGCCACAAAGAGAGTCACAAAAGACAAACTGCCACCTGGATCAAGCAGCGCATAGCAATCAAAAGTAATGACTCGAAGCATACCCATAACCACCTATGGTGCAGCCTCCTAATCTTGTCAATTACCCATGGTATAAATGCGATTTTTCCTGCCTCTTGTACCAGTAGTAGTGCCCTTCTGATAATTGGCTGCTGGAGGTGCTACGGAGGACTTTTCCCTACTGCTCCTTTCCCCTTTCCTCCCCTTTGGAAACTCATATACTAAGTGACCAATTTGTCCGCATGAATAGCAAACATCCTTACCCACACGACATTCACCTTAGTGAAGCTTACCATACTTGTCACAAGGTAGTTTTCCGCTTGCACCTTGGGTTACACTGGCCTGAGATTGGATACCCTGAGCCTTGTAATTCTGGTAGCCATGAAATTTCTGATTATACCTGTTTGTCTTAGCGGGCGCACTCATTACAGAAGGTGCGTGATCAGATGATCTTTTCTATAAGTAGGACTTGTCACCCTTATTCTGCCTCTGCTGGCTAGGCTCATGTCCTGCTGATTTTTCCTTTTTGTTCACCTGCTCTTTTCCATCCCTTTTCTTATCCTCCTTGGTCTGTTATGTATTCACCATGAATCTGGAGATGTCCATGTCAGGAATCAAAAAGGCCGCCTTGCACTCCTTCTGCATATGTTTTTCCAAGCCAGATACAAACTTCCTCATCCTGGCCCTTATGTCTTTTACCATTTCTGGAGCACGCCTTGATATCTTAATAAACTTAAGGTTGTAATCCTTAACCGACATCCCTCCCTATTTCAAGTTCACTAACTCATCCACCTTCGCCTTCCTCAACTCTTGAGGAAAGAAATGGTCAAGGAAGGCAGCTTCAAACTCTTCCCATTCTGCAGGCTCCGCATTCTCACCCCTACTCTCCTCCCATTGGTTGTACCAAGAAATATCTTCAGCTTGTAGAAAGCAAGATCAACTCTCTCAATCTCATAAGCGTGCATAGCTTTCAGGACCTTATACATTTCATCAATAAAGTTTTGCGGGTCCTCCTCCATCTTCGACCTCGTATACACTGGCGGGTTCATCCTCAAGAAGTCTCTGAGTCGGGTTGCAGCTGAGGGCTCCTGCGAGCTAGAGCTAGGAGCTTGAGGACATCTGCACAACAACAAAAAAATTTTATCACTTATTTATTCAATGCAAGTATTAAGTGAATAATCAATGCCAAAAGGAATGAAAACGTGATGAAGAGGATACCAATTCGCTTCTTCATTATTTTCAATTCAATTTTGCTCATTAAACTCAAATTACTTTTTGTGAGGTTGATTCTTTTCAAATCTCAATTCCCAATTAATTAATCTTTTCCTCTTTTTTTCCCTTGCATTCATCTACATATATTCATTGTTCGATCGAGTAAGTATAGAGACCTTTATGGTGACATTCTAGCTTAGGTCTGCAATACTTTTTTATTTCTATTTCATTTCTTGTTGGTTTTGAAATTATGGACTTTCTCTAGTATAGAAAGTCTATCATTTCAGAACCAAAAGAAATGAAATAGAAATCAAAAAAGAATTGCAGACCCAAGCTAGAATCTCACCATAAAGGTCTATACTTACTTGATCGAACAATGAATATACATAGATGAATACAAGGGAAAAAAAGCAGAGGAAAAAATAGATTAAATGGGAAATGATATTTGAATAGAATCAAGCTCACCAGCAATAATTTGAGTTTAATGAGCAAAATTGAATTGACAATAATGAAGAAGCGAATTTGTTTCCTCTTCAACAAGTTTTCATTTCTTTTGGCCGTTGATTATTCACTTAACACTTGCATTGAATGAAAGAAGCGATATAATTTTTTTCATGTTGGTGTAGATGTCTTGCCTTGTGTCATGCCCCATTTTTTTGCAAAATGGGGTCCTGTATGACGTCATGGACAACTCTTTATTAAAATTTGAAAAAGATGTTTCAAGAGTCGCCACCTAATGATTTGAGGTGTATTCGGACATCATTCTAAACTAAAACTAACTAAAGGGGCTAATTTAACCAGAGATTGGGTAAGGGTTGTACTTAGTAATAAAGTGGCAAGTAATATAGATTTAGAAAGGAGGACCAACCCAATGTACTAAGCTCTTTCTTTAGGAGGAGTTTAAGATAGGGCCAAATGACAAAAATCTAGTATCTGCGGTTTTTGAATATGGATGGACAGAAAATTTCTTGAAGTTGTTTGGTTGTTCCATATTTCATGAGACATTAATTAATATCTAGTGAAATTGTTGTGATTAAGAGAGGTTCCAACTTCCATGTAAATCATATATAAATTTGAATTTATAAGTTTTGGAGCTAACTAAAAATATAACCCTAGGGTTCTTAGAATAAAATCTTGATTTCCAGGGTCGAATAACGATTTGATTTAGCTAAAATTTGGCGTATGCATTTATTTTATTATGGGTAGATATAATCTAAAGAAAAATTTTGTATTCGAATTCGGAGACTCGGAGTGACTTTTTGACCCAATTTTTGAATCGAAAATAAATATAGAAATATGGGTGTTATTAGATCCGTATTCTTATGGAGATTATATATGATAGATTGAAAATGTTTTGAGGCATTGAAGAAGGGAAAGACATTGGTGAATTATCTTGCTTAATTTTGGTTCTTTGACTTGAGGTAGATTTGATTTATTCGCTATGTTGCCAAGACTCTTTATAGTAATTGATATTCATTGAGTGATGTTGTGAAATTATTCTATGCATTTAATTATTGTGATTTGGATGATTGATATGAGTTGTGATTGGTCTGCAATCCCAAGACCATGAAATCTATAATCTTAAACTTACTCTACGAAAGTGATGCCTTGAATAAAGAAGTCTAGATGAAATATTGTTAATGAAGTAGAAAGTAATAATAAAGAATGATTAATTAAATATATTTGGATCAGTTGTCATGGTTTGACATGATATAATTGGATCAGGTGTCACGTTTTGACATGATATATTTGGATCGGGCATCATGTTTCGATACGACATATTTGGATCGGATATCACATTCCAACATGATATTATGGGATCATATGCCACGTTCCATCATAATATGTATACTTCCATCATAATATATATATTGGAGCAGATACCGCGTTCCCGCATGATAATTTTAAAGGAAAACATATGAAAATGACTTAATATACTCAATCTCAGAGAACTTATCTCCCAAGAGAAGCATGGTGTGGAGTTGTGATTCCTCATGTGTGTTCTTGATATATTGACAGATTATATACTTCTTTCGTTATGTTGTCACTTATACTTGTTAGTTGCTTGCCATTGTTAAGTGTTGTAGTTGATTCCTGCTATTACTTTATGTATATTAATTTCTTGTTTGAGTAGGCCAATGATACCTAATCAGTACATGTTGCCCTGTGCTGACCCCTACTTATATTTTTCTTTGTTATTGCTTTTGTGGAGTGCAACAAATGTTCCATTGACTTTGACTCGCCCATAGCTCTAGCCAATCGTTGGTATATCATATTTCAAGGTTAGATAACTTTCTAGCTCATATAGGATTCTATCATTTATGATATGTTGTCCTTAGTTTTCAAACATAAACTATTTAATTTGTTTATTTTTGTATTTCTACTCTTAGACTTAGTATTTAAGATTAGATGTTTGCCATGTGATGACTTTCAGTTTTTGGGGAAACACTATGTAATAGACTTAGTGACTATTGTTGTTTCTTTTCAATAAATTTGAGCTTTCGTATTACTATCGTATTTCATAAGTTGAATTGCTAATATAGGTTGGGACTTGTATCAATATTTGCCCACTTAGGAAGTTAGGTATGGGTGCCATTCATGGTCCATTTTGGGTTGTCACACCTTTCTTCCACAACTTTAGTTTGCACCATATTTAACAGATATACTTGGAGTTGAAACACATCTTCAACCTAAAGCTGTGTGGTATTTTCTCTTCAAGCAACAAACATCTAGTCATTTCAACAATTGTCCTGTTCTTCCTCTCTGAAACTCCATTTTGTTCGGGTGAATAGCTTACTCCACTCTACCTTTCTACAAAAGCTTGAAATTTCTTGAAAGCTGAAAATACTTGAGAATTGTTATTCAAAAAATTACACCTATGTCATCCTTGTTAGGTCATCAATAAAGAGCACAAAATAATTATTGTGTCCTAATGATGATGTCCCCATAGGTCCACACACATCAGTATGAATTAGCTCAAGTTTTTCGATTACCCTCCATGTAGCATTTTTGGGAAATGCTTTCTTGTGTACCTTACCCACCTGACATGATTCACAAGCATTTTAGATAGTGAAATCTTAGGCAAATCTACAGTCAAGCCCTTTTCATACATATATTTTAAAGTAGCATAGTTAAAATGACCATATCTTTTATGCCACAACCATGACTCATCCATACTTGCAAAATTTGCGCTATCAAACTTCCCATCTAAAGGAATAGTCTTATCCACCATTTCTCCTTGAACAATTGGAATATCTTTAATAAATAACCAAACAATGTTTTCACTTAAAAAAAAGGAATAGCCTTTAGACATCATTTGAGCCACATATAACAAGTCACATGCTAAATAAGGGACATACAATACATCATGTACAAACTTTGTACCTTGTGTAGTTTGAAAGGAAACTGAACCCTTTGAATCTGGACTCGCTTATCAACCCCGCTACATATAAAGAGTTTTTAGATCACAAGATTCCTCTATTGCAGAAATCTTGCACTCGAACTTTACAAGTAAGCTTACCATCATCTTCTCCACCACCTTTGAATCTGGATAGGTTTCACTAAACAACCTTATTTTGTTTACCATCTCAATAAGTTTGGCAGAATACTCTTTCATGATGTCTCCTTCTTTCATCTTTAACATCTCAGATTCCCTTTTGAGAGTCAAAAGTTAGATGATCTTCACTCGATCACTTCCATCGAACTCCTTTATTAGCTTCTCCCATGCTTTTTTAGGTGCTTCACAACCCATTCTTCTTGTGAAAATCACATCTGAAAGTGTTGAATGACGACATGTGGGGGCGTTTGGTTTTCTTGACTTTGCATCTTCATAAATCTTCATTTTTGCATCCAACCTAATTGGAAGAGCATCATCTTCAGTTTCAATTATTTCCCATAAACTAACAACTTTGAGACAAGCCTTCATTTAAGCACCCATATGTGATGATTTTCTTCTGTAAACATAGAACGGCCTACACCCAAGAAGCTCTTGGATGCCATGTTACTACTGCTCAGTTCTTACCTTTAAAGAACCAGAGAAAACCTTAGCCTTTTTCCTTCACAGATCCCTTAAGAAGAAAGGCTATGATACCACTTTTGGAATTTAGAGAACTTTTGAGAAAAAGAGGAAGGTTTAGTAGAAGTCTTTTCATTCATTTATCATATCCCAAAAGGCATATTGTTGAACGAGATACGTGTATACCACAGTAAGGGATCAAGTCCTTTGAAAACGATATGAAGAAACTAAAGAAGACAAATAGCAAAGAACAAAACATAGGCATTTAACGTGGAAAACTCCTTGCTCAAGGGAGGAACAACCATGACCTGTCCAACAGGATTTCCCAAAATCCACTAAATGAATAAGCAAGGTAAACAATACAACATACACAACTTATTTGCCTCACTTTCTCACCATTCCCACTTGCAACAATTAGCAGCAACAACAACAACTAGTCTACACTCTCACCTCCTAGATGAAGTTAGAATACTACACCACTACACCTTAAGACTACACCCAACCAACGAGGTTTAACAACTATCAAGAATGTAATACAAACAATGGTCATGTTCCTTTATAGACTAGGAGTGGTCTTACAATTTGCAACAAAACACAACTAATAACATAGAAGAAAACTATAGAAGCTTTCTATCAGGTCCCTTGAACACAACAATTGTATATTCACATTAGGAGCCAAGAGAAAGCTTTTTGGAGCAACAAGAATATTCAATTTGTGATTTTTTCAAAAGTTTTCTTTGTTCCTTGGATAAGCTCCTTTTGTACTACAATAGAGATATCGCATAGACCACCGATATTTTAGTAAAAATGAGGCTGGCATTTCACCAACCACAACAGGTGTTGATTCCCTACACGCAAGTGTACGCGGTCTCACAAGTAATATAGTGGCGCTAATTAAAGAGCTGCGTCTTCAAACCCAAAGGATTCGAATGTATCTATCGCTTCTGTCGGTTATCAATGTCGTGGTGTTTTAGTAAAAAGAGTTTTAGTTGTGGCGAAAATAAATTATAAAAGAAATAACTTTCGAGTAAACTAAGATGACTTTCACACAAGACATCAGTTAGAGATGCAATTTCAAGGTTGTAGCCTTTTTGACTCTATCTAGTCTTAACAATATCTGTCTATGTCTGGTTTCCCGATTATTGATTCACGGGGTTCAATTTACCTGAATAGGTTTGCACGCCTCTGCCGGTCTGCCATTATTGACTACCTAACTACATTGTTGAGCAGGGATAGACAGACCAATAAAAATGCAATAAAACTATCTTCTCGTAGATGAACTAAGAAAGGTGTAAGGGTAGTTGTCACATGTCTCCCTTACACAAATCAACCTAGTTTCCTAGTATTGAACAAGCTCCCTATGCTATTGTGTTTGATCTACTCCAACATCTCTTAAATCCATAGTGAATACAACAAATTTACTCCTTAGTTGGCCAGACTCTGAACTATAGATATAAATAACATAGGAATAATTGAAAGAAACTATTCATAGATGTCAAAAGTTAAGAACTACACATAGTCTATGGCTACAACCCTAGAATATGGAGACTTAGCCACTCATAGACATGGGATACATCATGAATGAAATGGAAAACATCCAAAACCAAAATCTAAAGATTAAACTAACTAAGGTACGGTGGAAAAGCGTTCTCCGTCGCTCTTCAGTGGTACTTGCATAAAAACCAATGTAAAAAACCTAAATCCTAAGATAGATAATAAAAATCCCGTAATTTGACTTTTTCGCATCGGTTCCTCAAGTCCGCGACGCAGACCCCTTGTTTCTCTGACTTTTTGCTTAGATTGCTAAGTGGAAAATCTTGCACACTTTTGCATAGGTTCACAATGCGGACCTTGCACTTTCTTGGGCTTCACGCCTTTTTCTATCTTCTAGCTGCACAACCTTGCTCCCAGGTCTACCACGTGGAGTTTTGGTCTTTTGGCTGCTTCTACTGACTTTTATCCTCTGAAATCTGGGTTGTGTTTGTTCCTCATGTTTGGGTTTAACACCGATCTTCTCCAATCTAAGCAAAATCCTATTAAAACACAACTAATAGGTGCACTCGGCCCTACGTTAGCAAAATAAGCGAAAATGACACTTGACCACCTAGACTCTATTAATTTATCCTCTGAATTCACTCTATTTATGGGCATTATTGGCTAATTAGGCATATAAATATGCCTAAGATCACCACCCCACACTTAGAGTTTTGTCTGTCCTCGGGAAAATCAGTACATATGCATGAGACTCCTTGCAGTAGTGTGTACAACAAACATCATGCGATCGAAATCTATGAACCATAGTGACACTTCTAGTGCCCTGGCTAAAACCAAGTGCTTTTTGCACTCATGCATACATGCGGACTCATGCAGAATATTTAAAAGTTCATCTAGTTCCTGAAACTGAATGATCATGTGCCCTCACCAAGAAGAATTACCCATGCACAGCACTACGAATCTAGTCAGTAGATCAAGAATGGGTATACAAACAACTCTCACTCTCTAAAAAGATGTCTCAAATTGCTTCAAGATTCCATAAGCTTTCCCTTAATGTAAATGGAGACCTAGTTGGAATTTTCCTTAGAGGATCTCGTAGGTCTTTATCTGGCTATAATGTAGGTTGCAGGTAGGTGGGATTCATTTATGGATATGGCTGACAAGGTTCAATTCCCATGCGCTCATAGCATTTACTTCACCTCTTCTCATTCCCCCTTGACTCACAACCCTCCGTTACGCTTCTTGAATTAAAGTTATGAGTACTCCTATCTATTTAATCTGAGCACAAAATAAACCACTTATAAACACGTGGACACCCTAAACAAACAATGACTAAGCAAAGGGAAAGAAAATAAATAATTTTTTATTTTTATTTCTTTTATTCTAGTGTGCATCCGCGATGGATCCACGTTGCGGAGGCATTACAGACCAGCATTGCATAACTGGGACATTGTGGACCTAAAATAGTATGCATCTGCATTTGCTCCGCGACATGGAGGCAACACGGACCCATACTATTCTGGTCGCCAATTTCTAACTAAACTTAACTTTTTTTGACACTCTACTATTTTTCAGCTTTCAGGCATCCTCAAGTTCGCTCCTTTCTTATTCATCATGCTCAAGCGCTAGGGAATTAGGATAAAAAACGGATACTTCCTCAAGAAATAGGTATTGGATTGAATTGTGGTTAGTCAAAGAAAAGGCTAAGGCACAACAAGTGTTAACTAGGGTTATATTTGTCTATCAAAGAACGCCTAGATCCTCTACTCTAGTTCTGGTTCCTCCCAAGTCTACTCTACATACCGGGAAAGTTATCAAGCCTATCACAATCGAGACTCACAATTAACTCACTCACTCATGGCACATTTTCATCCCATGGTTAGCACTAGAGTTCCTAAAATGGTATTCACATGAATTCATTTAACTAAGCATGCATAAAATAGTGCTTCACAAGTCTTAAGCAAGCACCCTCAACTACGTTCATAGGTCTGCGCTCGATGCTCGTTCGCACACTACCCCACTTTGTATGAACTCGATTCGACATGCACTTAGGACGATCGTCATCCATCCATCATAGGGCCCCATCACTCAACTATGACTAACACAGCTAATATCAACAGACATACAACTACCAACAACTAAATGCATTCACAAAATATTATCACAAGAGCATCCATGCATCAAAGTAGTATATAACTAGTATTTTCAGACCCAACAAAATTAAAAGATGTTCAACCCTACATTAAATGTCCAAACATAAACCTAAAGCAGAAAATAAAAATGATCTTAATACATGACAATAATAGAATAATAGAAGTAGTATCATAGAATAACTGAATTCCCACCCTCCACTTAAACTTAGCACTGCCCTCAGTGCTAACCATACATAACTTGCAAGGTAGGAACTGTGGTGCTCAAGCATCACCAGGGCATGGGAGGATGGAGTCACCCCCTATATACACCGGCGGCTCATCAACTATATCATCCTCTTCAGCCTCATCAACATCTGCGTCCTCGTGCGTCTCCCCTGGGTTCGTAGGAATGTCATCCTCCACTGGCTCAACAAATCGGGGTCCAATATGAAGCATGAAATGGCATGGTCAATGAGAGGGTATTGAAACTCAACCTTGTGTAACTCTTCCCTCATGAAGGGCCAGTGGCTAGTTCAGTGTTGTAGCATCTCTAGTCCGTACATGTAGCACGTAATCAACTCGTCCTGATAATCCCTCTCTGCTGTAGTCAAGACTGGGCCCAAGGTCACTTTAGGCCCCTTAATATTGGTGGCAACATAGGGGGAGCCTAGATGACCGGGCAGTAATCGGCCTCCTCCTCAGGGACCCCTACATCACGACATAAAGTAGTTATAAGGCCCCCAAAAGCATACCTACGACCCCTATGGGTCTTGGCCTTCCTCAACTCTAAATGGAATATCGCTCCACAATTCAGCTGCATGGCCCTCATGATTGCATAAGTGAGGAACACTCTATCTCTTGTGACATTTGTGAAGTGTTTCCCAAGAAGGAAAGAGTGTGTCATGATCTTGACCATGAGTCGAGCTTCCTTAGACATGTGAGTGAACGGGAATGAGAGGTGATAGCCCTGCTCCGCATGTCTGACCCACTTAGCCTTGGACCTCCACCCTGCAATAGTGTACCTGATGTCTTGGTAGGGAGGAGATTATATATCTCTTGAAAAACTAAAGCGGGGACATCTCGGGGGTGCCCAAGATATGATTGATAGCCAGCGGTGTGAAGTTAACCTCCAATCCTCGAACAATCACCGATTGGGACCTCGTTCTACACTCATATTGGCGTAGAATTAACTGACCGAGCTCAGATTGCATGGCATAGGTGGTCGGAACAAGAACCCCAAACTTAATTGGTCGCAACAGGTCAGGATTTTGGGGTACTCGTTCCGAAGGGAATCTACGTCAATAGGGATATCGGGGTAGTACTTTGTCTCATCATGAGATTGATATCACTGCTTTCCCTCACGATTAACTACCATGGCCCTTTATTGAGGCTGCTGACCCCTCTTAGTGTCCTTGGGAACGTCTACGATATCTCATGGTCGTTTCCTTGTATTGGTGGCCTTTTACCTGCTAGACTGACCTCGCCGTGCACTTGAAGACATATTACCTGCAGAACAAAAGTGCAAAATCAGTGCTTAAGCTCAAATCCCATGACCCCACACTTAAACTCATACCCATCTAGCGAGGGTACTCAGACTTCCCCATTGTATACGGGCTACATCATTTCACAATTCCATGCCCATTTCACTATGTTCGATGGTTTCAAGTAGCCCTACACATTCATCTCAACGTCCAACACATTTACCTAACAACAAAAACGCATCAACCCTACAATCAACACAAGGATTCAACCCCACACTTGCAACTTTTACATGAATACCCAAATCGATTTCAAATCCAACAAGAAGTGTGTAGAAGATCCCCCATCAATCCTTTTTAGACAGTTCCACGGACAACCCATCATCATAAAGTTCGACTCCAACCCCAAACGTGAATATTTGACACAAGCCAACATAGAAACAACCATATGCACATAAGGCATGGAGAAGAACACATAACCTCCTAACTTTTCACCAATTTAGGGCACAAACTCGGCCTAGGGTTTGCAGCTACACAATTCACACACAAAGTGCATACCTAAGCACTAATCATCCACCCATATTTCACCCCCACAACCTAGATATCACATAAAGCACGAATCCACTTCTAATTTACCTGTAAAGCATAAAGAACTTACTCATAGGATCTTGAAAAGAAGCAAAAATTGAAACCAAGAGTACAAACCTGATGAGAAGGGTGAATTCGTGCAGCTGTGGATGACCCACAAGAGGCACGACGCGATGGAGTTCAAAAGCATGGGGAAAAAGGGAAGAAGAAGAAGAGAAAATTGGAGGAGAAGGGGAATGGGTCGTGTTTATGTGAAAAATGGGTAAGAGATAGAATTAAAAAATGGTTTAGGGAAATTAAAAGGGTGGGGGCCACATCTGCATTAGGAAATTTTAATTCATATTTGCTTTCCCTCCGCGAAAAGGAGTGAACGCGGATCAACACTTAGAAACATTTTTTCGCGAGTGCAGAAACAATAGGTCTCCATGTCCATACTGCGATACGGAGAGATGCAAAGTCGCACTTAGGAAATTCGCTTACCTGGGCGTAGACACAGTGAGTGTTCGTATTTTCTCGACTACGCGGAGGCAATGCTAACCTACACATGCTAAAATTCTTACATAGATGCAGAAACAGTGTGCATCTGTGGTGGGTCCACGTCACAAAACTATTACATATGCTCACTGTTTTGGGCTTCAATTAAATCCAAATTTTTAGCTCCGGGCCCCGACAAATTCCCCGAACATTTGGAGATGCTTCAAAACACTGAAACAATGTATTAGATAAAGAAAACACAGAAAATTCCCAATGAATCATAAGGAATTGAGGAACGGAAAATATATACAAAAATGTGCAGTGTCCGCGATACAGAGGCATCACAAACCTGTACTTGTGCAAATTTTTCACACTTTTTGTATAGGACCTGATTTTCTGATCTTTTTAAAGGAAAATAAACACAAGTATATTGCCTCACCTTGGGTTGCCTCCCGTGCAGCGCCTAATTTAACGTTGCGGAACGACGCATTCTGCGCTCAATCATCTTTGTCCAACTCAATGGCCTCCACTGTTTGATTCACATCCACACAATAATAGTGCTTGATACATTGACCATTCACCAAAAATGTTTGGTTCATGGTCACGTCCTTTAGCTCCACTACACCATGGGGTGTGGTTGCTACCACAACGTATGGTCCACTCCATTTAGACCTCAGTTTCCCTGGAAACAATTTTAAATATGAGTTAAATAGCAATACCTATTGGCCCGGCTCAAAGTTTCGCTTGATTATGTGCCGGTCATGCCTCTTCTTCATCCCCTCCTTATAAAGATTAGCATTCTCGTACGATTGGAGCCAGAACTCATCCAATTGCTCAAGTCTCTTCCTACCGGTGAGCTTAGGGTCAAGATTTAGCTTTTTAATTACCCAATATGCCTGATGCTCGAGCTCTATAAGAAAATGACAGGTCTTGCCATACACCAGTCTGTAAGGAGAGGTTCCAATTGGGGTCTTGTATATCATTTGATACTCCCACAATGCTTCATCCAGCTTTTCTGCCCAATCTTTCCGGGTGGCATTCACGGTCTTTAGAAATATCTGCTTTACCTCCCGGTTGGATACCTCAACCTGCCCGCTGGTTTGCGGGTGGTATGTTGTGGCCACCTTATGCCTAATCCCATACTTTGCAAGCAAGTTCTTTATGGTTTGATTTAGAAAATGGGTACTGCCATCTGTTATAGTGACCCTTAGAGTACCAAATCATCTGAAGATGTTCTTTCGGAAGAACTTGTTTACCACCTTAGCATCATTTGTTGGAAGGGCTACTGTTTCTACCCATTTGGAGACGTAATCCACAGCTACCATAATATAATGGCAACTGAATGATGGTGGGAATGACCCCATGAAATCAATTCCCCAAACATCAAAAATCTCCACTTCTAAAATATTATTTAAGGGCATCTCATGCCTCTGGGATATAGCACCTATCCTCTAGCAAGATTCATAGGCCCTGAAGAATTGGATAGCTTCTTTGAATAAGGTGGGCTAGAAGAAATCAGATTGTAATACCTTGTGCGTTGTCCGGTCACCCCCATGATGGCCCCCATACGGAGAGGCATGACATCTCTCCAGAACCTGCTTCATCTCTGCCTCTGGAACACACCTTCTTACCATACGGTCAGCTCTTTGTTTGAATAGGTATGGCTCATCCCAAATATATGCCTTAGCATTGTGAGCCAACCTCTTCTTCTGCTAGTAAGTTCCATCAAGTGGGAACACACCATTTTACCAAGTAATTTACAATATCTGCATACCATGGTAATTGTTCCACCTCAATGGCTAATAGCTGCTTGTCAGGAAACTCTTTTATGATTTGTAATTGCTCACCTATGTAAGCATCAGTCTCCAAATGGGAAAAATGATCAGCAACATGGTACTAACTCCCCTTACGATCCCTGATCTCGATATCAAACTCTTGAAGCAATAAGATCCATCTGATCAGGCGCGGCTTGGCATCCTTTTTGTTGAACAAATATTCATTGCCGCGTGGTTTTTGAACACCACCACTTCGGTCCCCACCAAATAAGATCTGAATTTATCAAATGCATATACCAGTGCCAACATCTCCTTCTCAGTAACTGCATAGTTGTTTTGTGCTGCATCCAAGGTCTTGCTGGCACAGTATATGGAGTGAAAAACTTTGTCTCTGCACTACACTAGTACCGCTCCCACTGTGGTGTCACTGGTGTCACATATTAGCTCGAACAGGAAACCCCAGTTAGGTGCTACCAAGATTAGGGCCTCCACCACCTTCTTTTTCAGCATCTCGATTACTTGCAAACAAGAGTCATCAAAGTGAAATGGTACCTTTTTCCTCAATAAGGTACACAGCGGCTTCACAATCATTGAAAGATCCTTACTAAACCTACGGTAGAAACCTGCATGTCCCAGAAAGCTCCGGACTCCTTTGACCGAAACCGGTGGTGGTAGCTTGTCGATCACCTCTATCTTCGCTCTGTCTACTTCCAAACCCCTCTTGGACACTTTGTGACCCAAGACTATCCCCTCCTAAACTAGGAAGTGACATTTCTCCCAGTTAAGAATGAGGCTAATCTTCTCGCATCTCGCTAATACTCGGTCCAAATTTTGCAAGCAACTTTCAAATGATTCACCGAAGACAGAGAATTCATCCATGAACACCTCTACAAAGTTCTCTACCATGTCATGAAAGATAGCCATCATGCACCTTTGGAATGTGTATTGTGCATTGCACAACCCAAAGAGCATGTGTTTGAAGGAATACGTCCTATATGGGCATGTAAAGGTTGTCTTTTCCTAGTCTTCGGGTGCAATAGTGATCTGGTTGTATCCCGAGTACCCATCCAGGAAGCAATAGTACTCTTGCTTAGCCAGTCTTTCGAGCATCTGATCAATGAAGGGCATGAGGTAATTGTCTTTCCTAGTGGCCTCATTCAATTTTCTATAGTCCATGCAGATTCGCCATCTCATCATCGTTCTAGGTAGAATCAGCTCGTTTTTATCATTGGTGACAACTGTCATCCCGCCCTTCTTGGGGACACATTGAACCAGGCTTACCTATTTGTTATCTGATATGGGGAAGATGATCCCTGCATCCAGCCACTTAATAACCTCCTTCTTTACTACCTCCTTTATAATTGGATTCAACCACCTCTGCGGTTGGGCCACTGGCTTATGACCCTCTTCCATGAATATTCTGTGCATGCATAGGGTTGCGCTGATGCTATGAATGTCCGATATCTGCCTCCTTATTTCCCTCTTTCATTTCTTTAACACCAAAATAGTTGTTTCTACCTGGTCTGCAGTCAAGGAAGCAGACAAGATTACAGGAAATGTATTATTTTCACCAAAAAACTCATACCTGAGATGAGTTAGTAGTTGATTCAACTCCAATGGAGGAGCTTCTTCCACTAAGGGTTTGGAAGGTGGTCCCAACACCCTATTCAGAGGTTCATTCATCTTTTTTAAGATACTCATATTGTGAGTATTTAGCACACTTTCAATTTCTCGTGCTTCAGCATCATACAATTTCTCGTGCTTCAGCATCATACACTAGCCTTTGATTCAGCAACACTCTAGCTAGTGGATCTTCAATGTCAACATGACTCGTAGACTCTGCAATGTCGATCTCCATGATAGATGACAGATCTTCATACGCAGCTGGTAGCTTCATCGCCTTGTACATATCAAACACTTCCACTTTATCATGGGCTCGCATAGTGAGCCTCCCTACTGCAACGTCGATCAATGTCCCTCTTGTGGCTAGGAATGGGCACCCAAGTATGAATGGGACCTTAGGTTCTGGCTTAAAATATAGGATGACGAAGTCCACGGGGAAAATAAGGGATCCCACTTGGACTAAGACATCATCCATCACTCCATCCGACCTCGCTAATGATCGATCTACCAGCTATAACACAATCATTGTGGGCTTCAGCTTTCAAAGCCCCAGCTTTGAGTACAGAGAAGTAGGATGAGGTTTATGCTAGCCCCAAGATCACACAATCCCCTAGCATTTAAACGGTTCCCAATAGTTACTTGCCCAATGAAGCTTCCTGAGTCTGTCAGTTTGGCTGGCAAGTATGATCTATTGAGAATATTAGAGCTGCAAGCATCTGTCAGTGCCAAAGTCTCATACTCTGCCCACTTTGTCTTGTTAGCAATAATGTCCTTGCCATATCTAGCATATTTTGGGATCCCCTACAAAACATCAATCAAAGGTAAGTTAATTTGTACCTATTTCAGCAGCCCGATGAATTTCTTAAAATAGTCATCTTCCTTCTTCTTCTCAAGCTTCTGCGGGAACGAAGGAGGGAGTTTTGGTATTGTGGTGGCCTTATCAGTAGTTGGGCTGGGATTGCTAGCTTTGTTGTCCTGTTTAGCATTCTGATCCTCTCCATTCTTCTTCTTGGGTATCACTTCCATTAAAGGCCCCCCATTCCTTATGTTGACTGCATTCACTTGTTTTGGGTTGGGATTAGTGTTTCTTGGTAAGCCCCGTTAAGGCCTGGAATTTATTGAGGAGGCCAATTGTCCCAACTACTTTTCAAAGTTCCACTTATTCCTCTGAACTTCCTCCTTTTGCCTATTCTGATTTGCTAAGATCTGCCTCAACACCTCACTGTTAGCCATGGTGTTTGGATTGTCCTGCCTAGCAGGTTGCTGGGCCGGCTGATTCTAATACGCATTTCCACCCTGTGGTCTTTGCTGCAGTGGCCCATGATTCTGCTGATTGCCACCCCATGAAAAGTTTGGGTGGTTCCTCTAGTTCGTGTTATAAGTGTTCTTGAATCCTTGATAACCCCCTCTGTTAGCATTTCCCACAAAATTCACTGCCTCAGGATTAGATCCACAAGCTTCAGTCGTGTGATCTCCTCCCCCACATACATTACACCTACCCAGTTGCTGCTATTGTACCATATTAACAAGGGCATGTTGTTGTCCTACTACCAATGGCACTTTTTGTTTCAAACCAAAGCTAAATTATTGAAGTTTGTAGTTATCATGCTCTGCATAGCAGCCATTGGAGCTTGCAAGCTCATTATTGCGTCAATTTCTAACACCTCACCTTCTTTTGTACTATCTGTCAGCTAGATCCTCCATTCCATTCTGGATTACTCTGGGCTATTCTATTAATAAGAGCATATAACTCATCATATGTCTTCTCCCGTGCTTGACCCCCTGCAGCTGAATCAAGAAGAATTTTGGTATTGGGTTACAAACCTTCAATGAAGGTATGAACCAACACCTCGTTAGCTTGGCAATGGTGTCGAAAATTTATCAAGAGAGTTTAAAACCTATCCCACGCCTAATATAAATTCTCCCCAACCTTTTGCTTGAAGCTCAGTATCTCACTTCTTAACATAGTTATCTTGCCCGATGAGAAGAATCTGGTGAGAAAATTTTGGTCCAAATCATCCCAGGATGCTATGGAGTTTGGTGGCTCAATTGTAACCACCTCTGGGCTTCCCCCAACAGTGAAAAGGGGAAAAATTTCATCCTCATATAGTCGCGATTCACCTTCATGGGAATGAAAGTATCAGCGATCTTAAGAAAGTTCTGAAGATGGACTGCGGATCTTCATGGGGAAGCCCGGTGAACTGCCCAGTAGAGTGTAGCAACTGGACAATGTTCTGTTTGAGCTCCCACCGTCCCCCTTGCTCAGGCTTGATGAAGCAACTTGTGACATTTGTAGTTCTTGTGATTGCCACATCCCTCATTGGCCTCGATGCTAGTTGTGCATCAGCAGTCGGTGCTACTGGTGCGAGTTTTTGTTTGCCATGTTCTCTGCAACAGGACCAACCTCCACCTTGTTATCCTCTTGATCCTCCATCTTAACCAATTCAATTGGCGATGTTTCAAACAAAACTCCTGCTCTCCTCTTTTATTAACAAAAATAAGAGTCTTGATCTTCCAGCTTAGAGCTCACTCTCCAGCACAAAAACACTACTAAGATCAAATGTAGTGATCACTACAAAACAAGATAAATTCGATAATCAACCAATTCATTTCAAATCCTCGGCAACGGCACCAAAAACTTGTTGCTTCCATAGCATATGCATGTGTACACGATCTCACAAGTAATGTAGTGGCCCTAATTAAAGAGTCGGGTTATCAAATCCAAAGGATTTGAATGTATCTAGTCGCTTCTCTCGGTTATCACAGTTGTGGTGTTTTAGTAAAAAGAGTTTTAGTTGTAGGGAAAATAAATTATAAAAGAAATAAATTTCTAGTAAACTAAGATGGATTTCATGCAAGATATCAATTAGAGACGCAATTCCAGGGTTGTAGCCTTTTCGACTCTGTCTAGTCTTAACAACATCTATCTATGTCTGGTGTCCTGATTATTGATGCACGACATTCAATTTACCTGAACAGGGTTGCACGCCGCTACTGGCCTACCGTTATTGACTGCCTAACTACATCGTTGAGCAAGGATAGATAGACTAATAAATATACATTAAAGCTACCTTCCCATATATGAACCAAGCAAGGTGTAAGGGTAGTTATCACAGGTCTCTCTTCAGGAATCAACTAGTATTGAACAACCTCCCTATGTTATTGTGTTCTATCCATTCCAACATCTCTCGACTTCAAAGTGAATAACATATTTACTCCCTAGTTGGCCAGACACTGAAGTATAGATATAAATAACATAGGAATAATTGAAAGAAACCATTCATAGATGTCAAAAGTTAAGAACTACACATAGTCTATGGCAACAACCCCATAATATGGAGACTTAGTCACTCATGCACATGGAATACATCATGAATTAAGTGGAAAACATCCAAAACCAAAATCTAAAGATTGAACTAACCAAGGTGTGTTGGAAAAGAGTTTTCCTTCACCTCTACAGTAGTCCTTGCATAAAAACCAATGTAAAAAACCTAAATCCTAAGATAGAGTAATAACAAAAACCCCGTAATTAGACTTTTCCGCATCGGGTCCTCAGGTTCACGACGCGGACCCCTTGTTTCTCTGACTTTCCGCTTAAACTGCTGATGGGACAATCCTGCACACTTTTGCACAGGTCGACGTGAACCTTGGACTCTCTTGGGCTTCGCACCTTTTACTATCATTTAGCTTCCGCAACCTTGCTCCCAGGTCTGCCATGTGGACTTTTGGTCTTTTGGCTGCTTCTACTAACTTTTATCCTCTGATTTTCGGGTTGTGTTTATTCCTCATGTTCGGGTTTAACACCGATCTTCTCCAATCCAAGCAAAATCTTGCAAAAACACAACCAACAGGCGCACGCGGTCCTGTGTTAGCAAAATAAGGAAAAATGACACATAAACACCTAGACTCTATTAATTTGTCCTTCGAATTCACTCTATTTATGGGCATTATTTGCTAATTAGGCATATAAATACGCATAAAATCAACAGGATCTAACAATTGTATCCCATATGCAAACACTACATGTTGATCTGATAGGCTACCTAGTCCTCGAGTCAGTTTGTTAATCATCAAAACATTCACTTAACATTTTCCCTTTTTTAATGATGAAAAATTGTGATCCCCTTCTTTACAAAGTTCCCGCTCCCCCTAAACATATGAACCCTTGTCGACCTGTTCCCCCTAAATGTATGCACCCATTGTCCATTAAGCTATCTTCCCCCTTCGGCATAATCAAAAAATCTAAACAGTAAACTGAGATAATAACCATAATGAAGAAATTCAAGGTACATGAGATAGCATAATTGAGCAAAAGCATAGAAATTAAAAAACAAGAACAAGTTAAGAGAATCAAAACAAGTTGTCATTTCATTTGAAGTCAGCATCTTAACATAGAAAAAACATAAAGAGCCCGACCCAGGACCCTGTTTCAAAGTTGGAACAAGAGTGGAAAAACAATAGATAAACACAAGCTAGACAACCTAGGACCAAAGGGCTTAAGAGAAAAGAACTGCAGAAGCAAGGCCATGTACATATTACAGTCTTGGTGTGCCGGAAGAAGCTGTTGAGTAAGAGATTTAATTTCCAAGGCCTGCTTGGCATTTTCTTCTTTCAGTTTGATCAATTCTACAAAACATGGTCCCTTCATACTGCTTTGGGCCAGCTTAGCCTTTAGCAAAACCAACTCATCATCCTTGCCTGCTAGGGTAGTGGTCAGCCCCTCCACATGCCTCTTGAAAGCCTCCTTCTAATTTAGCAATTCTAACATGGAAGACTTTCTGGTCCTAGCTCGGAGCTGGCTAAACTTACACTCTACCAGAGTGGGCTGAGAAAAAGCCTGCTTTTTAGTAACAGGTACTCCCCTTCCTATCCTCACGCCATAATAATTGTCATTGTTGAGGAGATAACTATAGGGCAAGCCATGTCTTCCTTCCCTCATTGTTAACACCTTGGTCATGTGTTCCATCATCAGGGCTGGCAAGTTGATGTCCTCCAAAGTGCTGAGAGCTTCCATGAGATAGAGATCTGCCATAGTGGCAATTGTTCTCTCTCAGTCCGTGGCAGGAGAACCTTGTTGACAAATTTGAAGTACAGTTGGTACTGGCCCTTCAGAAGCTTCTTTGCATAGCAGAGGCATTCAGATTGTGTACCTTGCCAGCATCAAGTGAAAACCCTTTGAAGGGGACCTTTCTATCATTGTACAGACACCTTATCTATCAACCTTCAAGCTGGTGCCTAGGACCACTTGTCTAACCAAAAAGAAATATCACTAACATTGGTCAAGAACCCCCAACCTCTTGTATTTCCAGATTGAGATAAAATGTATGCACCTCCCACTCATGAGGGTATGGAAGAGGCTACTCAAACAAGTGGGTCTAACCTTGGAGGTCCACAGTATCCACTAGTTCTCGCATTGCTAGGCTCTCTTTGGCCTCAAGCTCAAACATACGCCCACTTAACACATTTTGTTTTTCCAACAACTTAATTTTCTCATGTCTTGTTACTATCCTCTCCACCATTTGACCTTTTAGTGTGAACCTGGTCCTCGACTGGAAGCAGGGTCATTCCTTTTGGTTTTCCCCATATCTTTCTTTCGAGTCTTAGGGTCCTTAGAGCTTCCAGGTCCCTAGAAGAGACTTGGTTATCTCAGTGCGTAACTTGACTAACCAAGTCCTCATCATACTTAGTCTCACTATGATCCTTCTCATCATCCACATCAACAATCTGATCTTCAGGCACCTCCTCATCATCCAACACAGTAATTCTTCTTACCTTTCTTTTCTTTGCAACTTTAGATTTATTGGCTTCCATAGAATCAGTCAGCAATTTTTTGTGCGTTCCTCTAGTATAATAAGTCCTATTCACAACCTGGATATTCTCAACAGCTTTTTCCTTCCCTTTGTTCGTTCCAACCTAGTCCCTCGCAGAAGGAGGAACAGGAGGGGTATCAGGTTTTTTTACTTTCCAAATCAAAGAAAGATTGTTCTAATCATCTTACTGGTCCTCGTCCACATTTGCAGCAACATTCATTTGCCTAACCTCACTTGTAGGTGTTTTGTCATATCTGGCAGCACCTACTGCAAGTTGAAGATCAGGAGATGCAGGTTCTCCCTTGGAAATAGCTCGTGCTCCTTGAGATCTAATAGTCCCTTGGCAACCCATTCTGGTCCCTCCGTAAGAATATTAGATTATGTGTCTTTGTTCACAGTCAAGTCTTCATCAAAGTGCTTCTCAGACAGAGGATGAAGCAGGACCTGGCTGAGAGGAGTTTCTTTGTTCCTCAACAGAGTTAGTGCCTTCATCATTGGGTGGAAGACCTTCAAAGGAGCAACCTGGTGCTCCACTAGGCGAGTCAGGAGGACAATTCTTACTCACATCTGGGCCTAAAGGAATAGCTTCTGGGAGAGATGTAATAGACGGGGAAGAAGGTGTAATGTTATAAGTCAAAGGGTGTAACTCAGATTTATGAGGAGTATGTATCGGAGAAGAAGGAGGTTACTCATTACCAGATGTTATTTGTGACTCGGAAAGAGGAGAGATATCAGACATGGTGAAGTGCGAAAATGATGAAAAACAAGAAAGATTTGATGAAAGAGAAAGAGGAATTTCTTCAGATTTTTGGGAAAAGATGAGAACAAAATGGAGGATGAAAGACACTTAATAATGAGGAAAAAAAGGTGTCTGGTCCCTGATTGGTCACGATGCTTTGAGTACCGGGATGAAATGACATTAATTCAGAAAAGCTGAATTGACATGTCAAGTCCTGAGTTGTCATATTAATGTTACAAGCTATGAGAAAAATACTAAACAGGTAGGGAACAAGGTCCCTAATAAGCAGATACTTGAATGAAACTCTTCAAGTTCATATCTTCAACTCCTATGAAAATGCCAATTTTGCAAACCTGCAATACATATAGGAACTTAACCTATTGTGAATAATTACTCAAATACCTACCTAGGAATTTTAGCCAAACAATGAAGAGAATATCACTGTCATGGAGACTCTGAGTTCTTCTACTTGATCAACCTCAATTTCAGCCTATTACATTCGAACTGGTCCCTTCAAAGAGGTTTAGTGAAAATATCTACAATTTGATCCTCAATATTGCAAAATTTCATTCATATATTTCCCTTCTAGACTAGTCCCTGAGAAAATGATGTCATACATCAATGTACTTTGTTCTTTTCTGATGGACAGGATTTTTAGCTGTGTTTAAAGCACTGGTATTATCACACATCAAGGGAATTGTACCAGTCAACACTCTGAAGTCTTCAAGTTGCTGTTTAGTCCATAATAATTGGGAGCAACTGGCTACCATAGCTACATATTCATCCTCAAAAGTAGATAATGCAATTGTATTTTGCTTCTTGGTCCCCAGGAAATTAGTGAAGATCCCAAAAAAGTGAGCCATTCTAAAAGTACTTTTGTGATCAATTAGGTACCCAGCAAAATCTAAGTATTTTCTTTGCAGCCTTCAAGTGAGACTCCTTTGAGCAGGATTGAAAGCGAGCACACATGCCAATATTGAAGAGCATGTCTCGTCTACTAGCAACCAAATATAACAGTGACCCAATAATCCCTCTATACACTGTTGCATTTATTATGGTCCTAGATTCATCAGCATCCAACTTAGAACTGGTTCCTATAGGGGTATCGATTGGCTTTGCATCCATCAGTTGATACTTCTTCAATAGGTCTCTGATGTACTTTTATTAACTGATGAAAGTACCATTGGGAGTTTGCTTGAAGTGTAGTCCAAGAAAGAAACTAAGCTCCCCCATCATACTCATTTCGAACTTACTATGCATCAGCTTCATAACATGATCTGGGAATTCGACATTCTCAAATCCAGGTGGTTGCTTCACAAAGGCCTCCTCTTTAAGGTACCCATTTAGAAAGGCGCTCTTTATATCCATTTGGGAACAATTTAAACTCCATGTAAGTAGCAAAAAAAAATCAGAATTTTGATGGCCTCCATTCTGCCAACTGGAGCAAAAGTCTAATCATAGTCAATGTCTTCTTCCTAGTTGAAACCTTGCACCACCAGTCTAAACTTGTTTGTTGTGATAGTACCATTTGCATCCAACTTATTCCTGAAAACCCACCTGGTCCCTATCACATTTCTGCCAGAGGGTCTAGGAACCAGATGTCATACCTTACTTTTCGTAAATTGGTGCAGCTCTTCCTACATAGAGTTTACCCAATCTGCATCCTTAAGATCTTCTTTGACATTTTTGGGTTCAATGGAGGATAGAAATGTACTGCAAGACATTAGATTTCTAGTCTTGGAACTGGTTTGGATCCTAGAGTCCAAAGGAGAGACTAGATTGTCCATAGGATGAGAGGATTGATTTTTCCATATGGAAGTCCTCACTACAGATTGACTGTGACTTCTAGTAACAGTAAAATCATCACCCTCTTCTGATTGAGTAGTGTCCAGCATTTGATCACGGTTAGCATCATCTACCTCAAGATCTCTTGGAGGCACATCGGGTCCCTTTGTAAATTCTCTATCAACATCACCATCACCATCACCAGCCATATCATCATTCTATGGGACAACATCGGTTGAGGGGTCACTAATCAAGTTGTCCTTGAGAAGTTGAAGTAGCTCTTCTAGGTTTGAGTCATCTGTATCACCAAGATTTTCAATGTCTCTTGATTCATCAAAGATGGCATGTACACTTTCTTCAACAGAAAGGGTTCTTTTGTTAAATACTCTATAAGACTTGTTGTTGGTAGAGTATACAAGAAAAACACCCTCATCACTTTTTTAGTCAAATTTTCCGACATCCTCTTTGTCATTTATGAGCACGAAACGTTTGCAACTAAAAGCCCTCAGATGACTGATACTAGGTCTCCTACCAAACAAGAGTTCATAGGGAGTCTTATTCTTAAGAGACCTTATCAGACTCCTGTTTGTCACATAACAAGCTGTGTTGACAGCTTTAGCCCAAAAATTCCTTGCCAATCCAAACTCGATCATCATGGTCCTTCCAGTTTCCATCAGAGTTCTATTTTTCCTCTCCATAATAAGTCCATTTTGCTATGGAGTTCTAGGAGCTGAAAAATTGAGATGGATTCCTTCCTCTGCACAAAAGTTTTCTACCCTTGAATTCTTGAACTCAGTACCATGATCAGACCTAATCCCCGTAACTTTACTTCCAAATTGATTCTGAACTTGCTTGATTAAAGTGATCAGTAACTCAGCAGCTTCATCCTTGGATCTCAAGAACGTCAATCACCACCAAAATGTATCTCTTCCCACTGCGACTCTGAACCTTCATAGGACCACAAAGATCAACATGAATAAGATCAATGGGTCTGGTCGTACTTACCTCAATTTTGGATTTGAAAGAGCTCCCCAACTGCTTCCCTTTAGCACACGCTACACACACTTTGATATTGATGATGTTCATTCTTAAGCAGACCACAAACCAAGTCCTTGGAAATTATTTTACTCAGTAGAGAACAGCTGACATGACCAAGTCTTCTATGCCATAAGTCACTTGAATCGTCTTGGACCTTGAGGCAGGTAAGATTGTCTTCTTAGTGGTCCTAAGATCAGTTACATACATATTCCTACATCTTTTTGCTATGAGGATCACTTCCTTAGTTGACAAGTTGGTTACAATGCACTTTTCAGATGGGCACCTCATTTCCTTTGTCACATATTTGAGAAACACTAAGAAGATTGTACTTCAAGCCTTAAACATAGTACACATCTTCAATAGATTTCTCAAAACACTTCCCAATTGTTGACACCCAATTTTGACTCTCCATATTATAAATTAATTGTCGAGGTTCTTCAATTTTTAACTTTTTGAAATAATTTTTTCAAAAGTCATTCCAAAAGATTTTTAGTCATTTTAGTTTAATTATGAATTATTTTTCAAAAAAAAAAGAAACTAGAGTTAATTATTTCGCTTAGTTAATTTTAAAGAAGCTTGTCAATTGATTTATTTTAACTCAACGTGTATTAAATTCAACCCTGTGTTTTCCTGCACCCATATGTTTCCCTTTTCCTTTTTCTTTTTCTTTTTTACTTTAACTTTTTCTTTACTTTTTCACGTGGGACCTACACGTCTCTACTTTTCTATTTTTTCTTCTTCACACTTCACGCACAAGGTCTCATTCTCTTTCTTCTTCAAAGAACAAAATCATCTTCGACAACAAGACCAAAAACAATCCCAAAAACAAAATCATCCCCTTTATCCCTTTGTCAACGACAAAAGCTACCAGGAGCAGCGGCAAAACCTCAGCAAACCCAACAGCTCCATTGACTAGCCCCTAGACGACAACTCCAACATCTCTCCAAGAGGGATTTGAATTTGAAATTTGAATTCACCAGATTTCCGCCCCCTCCACCAATTTCCCCTAGATTTTCCTATATTTGTTTGCTACCATTGAGGGGGAGGGGAGACTCTTGACAAAAACGGGGGCGGTTTTCTGATAGAAGAGAATACATTAAAATTCCAGGAGGATCCATCCCTTATCTTTAAAAAAATATACATTAAGATTTTCGCTTCCAGTAAACCAATTTTCAAGAAAAGTTCAGTCATATTGAAGGCCCCCTGAGGCCAAAATTTCTTATTTCAAAGTTATCAAACCCATAAGCAAGGTTCCGCTTTGGTGTTGAATGCTCCCTATTTAACTCATCGTCCCAAGTTCGTTGCCTCGAAAAAGGTAAACTCTTTCCCATTCATCATCTGTTTTAGTTACAAATGTTGTTCATTTAACTGTAATCTTGTGATTTTGTATCCTATCGTCATATTTAATTTGAGCATGGAATGTATGTGAAATTCTTGCTGTTGTTCTTTGTTGTTTTCGGCATGATTCTTAAATATTTTTTCTCTGTTTTTTTCCTCTTATTACTATTATCACTTCTATTGGTAGATACTAATCTATATCATTTTTATTTATATGTACGACCTCCTTCGAGTCCATTTTGGACTTTGGCTTTGCATATCCTTGAGTTTCGAGTCTGTCTCTTCATTTACGAGTCAGGAGAAAGTTGTTACATAGGGTCTGGGAAGCTATTTGGCAGTTTGAGGAAGCCATATACATATTTTTTAGGGTCGTATCGAGGCTTTATACACTGCTATACAGTGTATATACAGCAAAATTATGCCAGAACAATAATTGGGGCCAAAAGCCAAAATCTTTGCATCGGCAAGAATTGGGGAAATGGGCCAAAGCCCAAGGTTTTTGGAGCAGTAGCAGCTGGGTTAGATTTTATGGGCCAGGCAAGCCCAATTATTCATTAGAAGTTAGACAAGGAATTTGGGCCTACCAAGCCCAAATGATTTATATTCTTCCCGTTTTACTTGATTATTTTATTTATTTGTTATTGCTCGATTCTAACTCTAACATTTTGTTTATTTAGTTTTAATCTAATTAAAGTCCCCAAAAGTCAAACCATTTGTCTTATTTAAAAATTGATTTTTGTGATTTTTAATTAGAAGAATGCATTTCTAAGTCTTTTAAATATTTCAAAAATGTTTGTAAAAGTTCTTTACTTAGACTTTTTCAAGTTCTATTTTAAACGTTGATCTTTTCAAAAGTTAGTCAAATAATTTACAAATTATCGGATAACTGCGTGTTAGCGACTATTTAAGTGTTAATATCTTCTTAAAACAGTAGCAAGACCCTTACCTATTTCTCTGAAATTTTAAGACTTTTTCTGTTAGGGTCTTAAAAAAAAGTTTTCTTAATTTCTTTAAAAAAAATTAAGTGCCGACTCTATTTTCTTTTTCTTTGAAAAAATGGGTTTTTTCTTAAATTAATTGAGTATTTAAACTAATTTTTTTCTTTTCGAAAGTCATTTTAACGATTAATAGAAATGACGACTCTGCTGGGAAATTAATTATGTTCTAACTATTAGGTTTGAATAATGTAATTGTTTTATTTGATAATGTAATTATTCTATTTGCGCTTTATTTGTTTAAATTCGAATATTTAATTGTCATTGCATTTCATGGCATTTTCTAATATTATCTTGTGTATCTAAAAGAATGGTTTTGCGAACCCGCAACCAAACTTTTAAATATTTTAACCTTTTTTGGAGAAAATGACAATTTATTGGTTCGCGATACATCCAATGGTTGTCATGGTTTCTAGCTCAGGATTTTCGCCTGGGTTCTGAATTTATTCAAAACCCACTCTTAGTCCACCTAGAGTAGAGCAATACCAAAATCTTGTAGGAGCATTTGCTAAGACGACCCAATAAGTAAGGCATGTTGGGCCTATTAGAAAGACCACCTTGAGTCCACAGCGGCCCCGACCCAATTGGATGGTCATATTTATGTGTTTAAAATTTGAAGGTTGTGTATGTTATTTGATGAACCATTATCCCTTGGGGTTGGAAGTTTATTTTAGTAGCTTATTCAAGTTGGATCTTCAAGAGGTGCTACTTCATCCAAAGACGTTCAGGATTGTCAAGAAGTCAAGAGGAGAATTTTCTATGAAGGCTTAGTTTAGTGTTGTATCCCTGCGTAGGACTGGTCATTTATACCCTTTTTCCCTATTATGTATCCCAATTCAATTTACTTATAAAACTTGTAATTTTTTGGGGTAATGGAACACTTCAAATGGTGTAATACATCCTTCAAATCATTAGGCCTATCCTTAGCATAAAGGGTCACACATGTATATTAGGACGTGTTATATTTCGTTTATGTGCTAAATGCTATATAACTTGCTTATTTCTGTTGTTTGACTTATGTGTTTAAATACATATGTTTTTCCTCGAACATGATTAGTTCATTTTTTATTCCAAAGTTTTAGAGCATTTTAGGCATATAAAATCCAATTCTGGGCCTTTCTAAAACACTTTTGTGCCTATTGTCAAAATCACTTAAAATCACACCTTATATTTAATTGGGTCATCACTCAAATTCATATTGACTTTGTTAATCTTGAAAAATAATTTCTATATCAAAATAGCCAGAATTACCAAATACTGTTTCAATTTCAAATCAAACACCTTCATACTCAAGTAAGCCTTTCAGAAAGTTAGTTTGTGAACATCTTATTCAAATCACATAAGCTACTCATTTCAGTATATTAAATGATCAAAATTTTATTCATTTGGTCATCCTTTTAGAACATCCCATTCTTTGGATTTTGGATTAAAATTAGACAAAACAAATGTTATTTGTTGCTTTGATCAATTATTAGGATTAATGGACTAACTCTTTCACCTTTTGAGTTTTTCTTTCCTTTACAGCAAGAGAGATTGATTTATGTTGGTGATCAAATTGTTGACTTCAGCAGAGCAAAATAATTATCAATACTCCTGGAAGAACATTCATATTTTACGCGATCTCAAGAAGGATTCTAAAGACTCATCACTTCTTGGAACTACGTTTGACCTGATTCCTGTTTCAACGGGATACGTAAGCGTCACACTGGCTCGGTCATATTCCCAATTAGATTTTCATCCTCTTTACAATAAAGACTAAAGGTGACTTTCTCCAACAAGTCAGCATTAAAGTCACGTTATAGTTGCAACTGGGCAGATTTTTTTAGGTTCTCTCAAGAAAAAATCAAGAACTACCAGAAAGTTAAGGCTCCTTCTATGTGCTAAATTGCGCAGAATTTTTTAGGAGGACCCACAAAAATTCTATCAAACTTGCATTTCAAGATGACTTCAGCATGCAAATCAGATGATAGATAAACATCAATATGGCGAGGGAAAATCAACAGGGACCAGTCTCTCAAAACTAAGCATTTTTCTTTGGATGCAGGAAATAAATTCGCAAGGCATTGTTGGATTCACAGCGGACCTATCATGATTCAAACGACTTCTACCTTTACTCATTGCTCCATTCATTTCTTAAATATCCTTTTATTACTCTGTTATGATTTATAACACATTTTCTCTATATTAAAGAAAAGATAACCTGGCACAATTGCAAGATTAAAAGATTTCACCCAGACCAATACAAGCGGGATAATTTCATCCTTCAACTTATTCTCTTTTAAAATTGGAGCATCACTGCCTTCAGTATCACAATTAATCTATTTTGGAGAGTCACTCGCCTTGAACGTGACAAATTGGAGTGTCACTACCTTCAATGTGACAAGTGAATCTATTTTGGAGAGTCTCTCGCCTACAACGTGACAAATCAGAGTATCATTGCCTTCAGTGTGATAATTAATCTACTTTGGAGAGTCACTAGCCTTCAACGTGACAAATTGGAGTGTCACTGCCTTTAGTGTGACAAGTTTTGTCGCCTTCAACGTGACAAAGTAGAGCGTCGTTGCCTTCCGTGTGACAAGTTAATCTATTTTGGAGAGTCACTCACCTTCAACGTGACAAATTGGAGCGTCACTGCCTTTAGTGTGATAAGTTAATCTATTTTGGAGAGTCACTCTCCTTCAACGTGACAAATTAGAGCGTCACTGCGTTCAGGGTGACAAGTTAATCTAATTTGGAAAGTCACTCGCCTCCAATGTGACAAGTTAAACTATTATTGGATCGTCATCTCCTTCAGTATGATACGTTAAACTAGGTTTGCACAAATTATATTTGCATTTCATTTACTACTGACAAGTTTTATCTCAGTCTTTGTCGAGAGCATCCAAGAGGATGAATTCTCAAACAAATCACAGGTGTGGATGTCATCAAGTAGGATGCAGTACAATGTGAAACTTTTTCTTAGCAGTGAACTAGGACATAATCCAAAGAGGAATGTCAAACTCTTTGGACATGAGCTGACAAGAGCTTTGAAAATTATGTCAATGTGAATTCTTACTTATGGATGTGATGTGCATCACATTCATGACTAAGAGGTTGCAAGCCTCTTTTTCATACTCAATTTACTTGTCACTCTTCCTCAGCCAAAGGTTATCTTAACATAACAAGATTTCCTTTTCAATCGATTGAGTCGAAGTACAAGCAGTTTGATTCTCTATATCTAGGATATGTAGGCGAACTCCATGTTGAAAACTTGGCTGTACGCCAACCTCTTCTTATTCTACTCCCAAGCTTTTTGGTCTCTCCATAATTCGACTCCGAAATAGCTTGTGAATTTTTTCAAAGTCATGCGTAAAATCAAGAGTCTTGAACTACAAGTGGACCCGACACTGGGTCCGGCCATAATTTTTTAAAGTCCGCACTTCTCTTTCAAAAGACGAAAGTGTGGTCAATCAAAATTGGATTTGTCAACTTCCTTTGCCTCGGTGTCTCTTTCATTGACCCAAGCCAAACGAGGGGCAGCTGTTGACACCCAATTTTGGCCCTCCATATTACAAATTAATTATCGAGCTTCTTCAATTTTTAACAATTTGAAATAATTTTTTCAAAAGTCATTCCAAAATATTTTTAGTCATTTTAGTTTAATTATGAATTATTTAAAAAAAAAAAGAAACTAGCATTAATTATTTCGCTTAGTTAATTTTAAAGAAACTCATCAATTGATTTAATTTAATTTGTTGTGTATTTAAATTTAACCCCCCATTTTCTCGACCCCGCATATTTTCCTTTTTCTTTTTCCTTTTTACTTTAATTTTTTCTTTTCTTTTTCACATGGGACCCACGCATCTCTATTTTTCAATTTTTTCTTCTTCACACTTCAAGCACAAGGTCGCATTCTCTTTCTTCTTCAAAGAACAAAATCACCTTCAACAACAAGACCAAAAATAATCCCCAAAAAAAAATCATCCCCTTTATCCCTTTGTCAACGACAAAAGCTACCAGGAGCAGCAACAAAACCTTACCAAACCCAACAGCTCCATTGACTAGCCCCTAAACGACAACTCCAACATCTATCCAAGAGCGATTTGAATTTGAAATTTAAATTCACCAGATTTCCTCCCCAATTTCCACCCTAAATTTTCCTATAAATACTCTATTTTTTTTGCTACCATTGAGGGGGGGCGATTCTTGACAAAACAGTGGTGGTTTTCTGATAGAAGAGAATACATTAAAATTCCAGGAGGAGCCATCACTCATCTCAACAAAAATATACATTAAGATTTTCGTTTCCAGTAAGCCAATTTCAAGAAAAGTTCGGTCACAGTGAAGGCCCCCTGAGGCCGAAATTTTCTTATTTCGAAGTTATCAAACTCACAAGCAAGGTTCCGCTTTGGTGTTGAATGCTCCCTATTTAACTCATCGTCCCAAGTTCGTTGCCTCGAAAAAGATAAACTCTTTCCTGTTCATCATCTGTTTTAGTTACAAATATTGTTCATTTAGCTGTAATCTTGTGATTTTGTAACCTATTGTCTTATTTCATTTGAGTATGGAATTTATGTGAAATTCATCTTGTTGTTCTTTGTTGTTTCCGGCATGATTCTTAAATATATTTTCTCTCTTTTTTTCCTTTTATTATTATTATAACTTCTATTGGTATATACTAGTCTATGGTCCTTTTATTTACATGTACTTCCTCCTTCGAGTCCATTCCAGACTTTGCCTTTGCATATCCTTGAATTTTGAGTCAGACTCTTCATTTATGAGTCGGGAAGAAGATGTTACACAGAGTCTAGAAAGCTACTTGACAGTTTGAGGAAACCGTATACATATTTTTGAGTGTCGGATCAAGGTTGTATACACTGATATACAATGTATATACAGTAAATTTATACAGAAAGAATAATTAGGGCCAAAGCCAAAATATTTGCATCGGCAAGAATTGGGGCAATAAGTCAAAGCCCAAGTTTTTTGGAGCAGTAGCAGCTGGGTTAGATTTTATGGCCAGGCAGGCCGTCACAACCCAAAAATGGACGTGATGGCACTCGTCTTATCCCACCAAGACAAGTCAGCCTACAGCCCAACTATAACCTTAAAAATGTGAAATTATAATAAAAATAAAAGTTCAATTTGATGAAAATCTCGCAAGACCTGGTTGTCACGTGCACAAGCTTCTAAT
>JAABOM020072140.1:0-36207 GCA_011800125.2 Solanum clarkiae | reverse complement strand
TTATCAAAGCTTTATATAATTTAATTCAAGTACTTCATATTTGCATTATTTAAGCTAACCTATATTTTCAAGTCTTAGATCCACAAATAGGTTATTATGATTTTATCCTAAAATGTTCCTACGGTTATTGTAACTTTGTTTGAATATAAAACTTATGATTTTAAGGTTATTGAACCAGTCAACAATGTGATTTAAGTTGAGTTATGAACTTTGGATATTCGGCTTTCATGCCATAATATGAACTTATGATTTTGGACAAGAATAAGTAAATACAAGTATGAAATGATATTGGATGACTTAAGACCCATTCAATTTCATTTTGATTCATTGTTAAGGATCTATTCCAAGTACAAGTTCGAATATGATTTATTTTACGAGTTATGACTTTTTGAACTAAATTAAGTTTTTGTTATTTCGAATATGCATTATCCTTTTCCATGGGATTTTGACAGCATTGAATGAATTAGCAGTAGGACTCGACCTAAGGGGTCTTATATAAATCTTCTAATCTCATAACTACGTGTCACCGTAGGATATTCTGATTATGCCTTATTAGGCTTTCTGACTAGTGGATCCATTTAGTATTTCTATTTCTAGAGTTACACCCTGGCAAGTTGACTCACTCTTTGGCCGTTGTGGAGTATGACATCGGTATTCCATATTATAGCTCATATGATTTTGTCGATTATGGTCTTATTCCCACACTTATTTGCTTATATGCTTCTCTATGCATTTTCATGGCGTTACTTTACACTTTACTTTGGAACTGAATATATTGTTTAAGCTTGGTGTTTGTCATATTGGGTAAGTATTCTTTGTAATTATATTTACTTATTGCATTGCATACCTGCATATTTAGTACATTGCAAAGTACTAATAACATTTTTTTCTACATGCTATAATCATGTAGGGACAGGTGATCTACCTTATCCTCCTCCGCGTGGCTAGATTACTCGTGAAGACTTTGAGCTTTGGTGAGTTCCCATTCACCGAGAATAGAACCCTTATCTTCAAGCTTTGCCTTGTTATTCAGATATTTGATGACATTTATTTTGACTTAGTATTGAGGAGCCTAGACTTGTATTCTTTGCTCTGTTTATTGTCATTGTTTAGAGGTGTATTTGGACTATTGCTACACTTGGTATGTTTTAAATTATTTAACTTATGCTTTCGCTTATGGTTTCAAGTTGTCCCTCAGTGCCATTCCCCATATTTCATTGTCATTTATTTGCCATTTACCATTTAAACCTATAATATGCAATTATGATCTAAGAGGCTTGTTTGGGGGCCTTCAAGTTCTCATTCGCCGTGTCATACCTAGGCCCTAGGTTTGCATCGTGACAGAGGCATTTTAGGAAATGTTTTCCTTCTTCTTGATCTATGTCGTGCTATAGAGTTAAGGTAAGGCTTTCCCTAATGAATGTTCTTTGCTATGCTAGATCATGCCTATACCAAGAGGAAGAAAAGCTCGTACACCCGAAGAACAATCGGCTCATGAAGAGATCCAGGATGCTATTGCCATGTTAGCACAAGCTATGACTAATAAAATTAACCAAAGGGACCAAGTCCCTCATGCTCATACTCCGATATCTAGGATGAGGGAATTCATGAGAATGAACCCACCGGAGTTCAATAGGTTTAAAGTGGATGAAGATCCTCAAGAATTTATTGATGAATTGTACAAAGTGTTATCTATCATGAGTGTTAGGTCAGAGGTGAAGGTAGAGTTGGCGGCTTACCAACTCAAGGGGGTGGCCCAAATATGGTTTACTCAATGGAAGGAGGAGAAGGGGAACGCCAATGTGATTCTTTGGGAGGAATTTAAGGCGGCCTTTCTTAACCTTTTCTTCCACTTAAGCTTAGGGAGTCCAAAATAATAGTATTCATGAATTTTGAAGCAAGGTTCCATGTGTGAGGGAGTATGCCCTCAAGTTCAACCAACTCTCTAAATATACTTCATAATTGTTGGCTGAGCGAAGGTCTAGGATGAACAAGTTAGTGATAGGTGTATTTGATTTGGTGAATGAGGAGTGTCATGCCGCTATGTTGATTGGTGATATGGACTTGTCCTGTCTCATGACTTATGTCGAACAATTGGAAGGAGAAAAGTTGAGGAAAAGAAGGAGTAATGAGGCCAAGAGGGCACGTTTTGAAGATAGGTCCCAAGGTCCCAAGGGAGGCCGATTTCATCAAGGCCAAGGATCTTTCCATGCTCCTAATGCAAGGTTTGCTAATGATAACCCAAGTATCCAAGGTGGAAGTGGTGTGGTTCCTAATGCTATGTGCCCAAGATGTGGTAGAGGCCATGATGGCCCATATTTGAGGAACACTAATGCTTGCTATAGTTGTGAGGGAGTGGGTCACAAAAAGATTGATTTTCCTCGTAATCAAAACAAGGGTATAGATGACCATCCACAAGGCCGGGGTGCAAATGTGGTTCCTTTAGGAAGGGGAGGTCAACAAGGTGGTACCCCTAAGGCAAAATCGATTCTATGCTCTTCAAGGGAGGCAAGGCTACATAAGGGGCTCGATATCGTCACTAATATGTTAAAAGTCTTTGATTTTGATGTGTATGCATTGATAGACTAGGGTGCCTTTCTGTCTTTTGTTACTCCTTTTGTTGCCAAAAGGTTTCATGTTGAACCCAAAAATTACGTGAGTCATATGAGGTGTCTAGTCCCGTTGGTGGATCCATTATTGCTAAAAGAGTCTATAGAAATTGTCTCATTTTCATTTTGCATAAGATATTGCCTGGTGATTTTGTTGAGATGGATATGGTGGATTTTGATGTCATTCTTGGGATGGATTGGTTGTATGCATACTATGCATCTATTGATTGTAGAACCTATAGGGTCAAATTCCAATTCCCTAGTGAACACATTCTTGAGTGGGAGAGTCATGATGTGGTGGTCAAAGACAGGTTTATTTCATGCATTAAAGCTCAAACGTTGATTTCTAAGGGGTGTCTCTATCATCTTGTGAGGTTTAGGGATGTTGAGTCCAAAGTCCTCCCTATAGAGTCAGTTTCGATGGTCAATGAGTTCCTTGATGTCTTTCCTAATAAGTTTCTCGGTGTTCCTCCTGAAAGGGAAATAGATTTTGGCATAGATCTCCTTCCTGATACTCAACCTATTTCTATTCCCCTTACCCTATGGCCCCGGCGGAGTTAAAGGAGTTGAAATAGCAATTGAGGGATTTATTGGAGAAGGGTTTTAGTAGGCCTAGCCAATCACCTTGGGGTGCACCAGTATTGTTTGTGAAGAAGAAGGATAGTTCTCTTGGAATGTGTACCGGCAATTTAATAAATTCACCATCAAGAATAAGTATCCTCTCACAAGGATTGATGATCTTTTTGACCAATTTCAAGGGTCTAGTCATTTCTCTAAGATTGATTTTCAGTCCGGGTACCACCAAGTGAAAGTGGGGGAGTGTGACATTCCCAAGGCGGCCTTTCGGACTAGGTATGGGCACTATGAATTTGTGATTATGTCTTTTGTGTTGACCAATGCACCAGCTATCTTCATAGATCTTATGAATAGGGTCTTCAAACCCCACCTTGATTTGTTTATGGTGGTATTTATTGATGATATCTTGATCTATTCCCATAGTGAGTAGGAGCATGTGGATCATTTGAGGGTGGTGTTACAAATCTTGAGAGAGGAGAAGTTGTATGCCAAATATGAGAAATGTGAGTTTTTGTTTAAAAAGATTGCCTTTCTAGGTCATATGGTGTCAGATAATGGTATAAAGTTGGATCCTAAGTAGACGGAGGTAATTAGAAATTGGCCTAGACCTTTGACTCCATCGGACAATAGAAGCTTCTTGGGCTTAGCGGGTTACTATCGGAGGTTTGGGAGTAACAGGTTCTCTTCAATTGCTTCTCCCATTACTAAGTTTACCCAAAAGAAGGCAAAGTTTGTGTGGACTGATGAGTATGAAAAGAGTTTTCAAACCTTGAAAGATAAGCTTGTCTCCGCTCTTATCTTGTCTCTATCGGAAGTGTTGGAAGGGTTTGTTGTGTATTGTGATGCCTCATAAATTGGTTTGGATTGTGTTTTCATACAAAATGGTAAGGTGATAGCTTATGCCTCTAGACAACTTAAGGTGCATCAAAAGAATTATCCTACCCATGATCTTGAGTTGGTCGTCATGGTATTTGCTTTGGAAATTTTGTGTCATTACTTGTATGAGGTTCATGTTGATGTGTTCACCGATCATAAGAGCCTCCAATATGTGTTCACCCAAAAAGATCTCAACTTGAGGCAACAAAGGTTGTTAGAGCTTCTTAAGTATTATGATATGAGTGTGCATTATCACCCCATTAAGGCTAATATTATGGCTGATCTTTGAGTAGGGTTTCTATGGGTAGCCTAGCACATTTGGTGATGGGGGCAAAGAGGTGTCTATATGTCACCAACCAAGCCCAGATCCTAGATGTGACACGATGCATGGGGAACCCGAAGGGATCCCAAGCAAGCCTCTTAGCACATCATTACACATCCTTATTCACGGAAGCAATAAAATGACAACAAGAGATAGTAAATAGGGATAGCCGGGGCTAAGGGACATCTTTCATATCATAAACATTAAGAATCAAGAGAGAGTCAAAGCTCATAGCATCATACATAACATGTCCAACAACACCTCTAAGCATAGAACTTAGCGAGGGGCCAAGACTAGCAACCAGGCTCATATTCATAGTCAAGTACACAATAAAAAGGAAAGAGAGTCTTTATACATAGCAAAAGATCAAAGTCAATATCCCAGAAGTTGAGGACATACCACTTGATTTGTAGAGAAATTGCACTAGCTACGTGGAGGAGAAGGATGATCAGGAGGGGCTCCAGTTCCTACATGGTGCCATCATGTAAGCATAGTGTATATCTTAGTACGTTTGAATGTACTAAGTATATAGGATGCAATGCAACAATAGATAAGTAACTTAGTCAAAAAACATAATTAGGCAATAGATGAGCATATAACAATCTGGCATGCATGGAAGATGCTTGAAGTAAATCATGCTTACATTGAACATAATACATGTGCAAGAAGAGACTATCATTATAGAATTCTTAATCCATTGAGGTACCAACCCCTCAATTGGTTGGTGGGATCGTCTCACTCTACCACCCATGGTGATTGAGGTACAAACCCCTCAATTGGTTGTCAAGGTAATAACCCCTCAACATGGTTTGTGGATCGTATCACCCTATCACTCATGGTGATTGAGGTACAAACCCCTCAACCCAGTTATTAAGGTAAAACCCCTTGATTGGTTGGTTGATCGTCTCACTCTACCACCCATGGTGATTGAGGTACCAACCCCTCAACTCGGTTATCAAGGTACAAACCCTTGGACATGGTTACCCGGGCTCACAACCCCCCGAGTGGTGCATGGTCAATCCCAACACGATATAGGAGAGCATCAAATACATACATTTATTTCATCATCATAAAGCCATTCAACTCATAAGACATGCATTGGACCTTCAATTCCTCAAAATACATTAACTGGACATTTTATCAAACAGTTGGTGGGTGTGCAATGCTAGTGTAAAACCATGCAATTAAAGAATGAAATCATGCAAGAAATCTTGAAGTAAATCATCTCACCAATACTTGGTAACACCAACATACAATATTCATCAAAACCCTTCATCAAATCTCAAGATATATTTAGGATCCATAGCTCAAAACATGCTAAAACAGTCACAATTTCATGAAACCCCAACATAGTTCATATTCATATTCATAATAGAAACCCATATGTAAAATCAACTCAGAAACATGCATTTTAGGTAAAAAGGAAGCTTGGGCACCATGGGCGAAAGGACCTAATGGTTGAAACCCATATACCTTGACTTTGATGAATTCTTGAAGAAGATTAGAAATGGAGACTTGAAGCTTGATTGAAAACCTTAAGATCCGGATGAGTTTTTAGACTTGAAATGTGGGGTGAAATATTACTCTATGTGTTTGAGTGAGTATTAGAGAATGTTTTATATGATATAAGGGTGAAATATGGCTAAGTATAGGTATTTTCACGCATGGTAGGACTTAGTCCCAAGACTGAAAAGTCTTAGACCAAAGTGAAAACTGGCAACATTTTTACACTGTGGCTCGCCCTTGGCACGTCGCGCCAGTAGTGCGAAAAGCTCTCTAGAAATCGATTTTTGGGAAAATGAAATTATGATTCATTTGCTCTAAAATCAGGGTTAGACTCATTTCCCACTCAATTTGACCCCCAAATCAAGAATATGAAGTCATATTTTCGATGTCACTCGTTGATTTTGAGATCTATAGAAATTACAAATTCGGGCACTTTTGAGGCACATTTTCGGGCATTTTTGGGGGTCGTTTCAATATATCCCCCTTGGGAACATTTGTCCCCGAATGTAAAAGAAACATATATGAGAGACGTAACATAATTCCAGCCCACTTAAGGATGCAACAATGCACTTAAACATCATTTCAAAAATCTCAACATAAGTGTAAAATTAACTTGTAAATTTAAACATGAATATATGCAATGACATGAGGACTGAACTTAAGACTTGAGATCATATAGAGGACTTAGAATTAGTACCTTAGGTTTGAGTAGGATGGAAGAGATAAGGATATCATTTTTGCATATCCGCTTTGGCCTCCCATGTAGCACTTTTGACTTGTTGATTCCTCCAAATAACCTTAACGGAAGCAACATCCTTTTTCCTCAACCTCTTCACTTGTCTATCCAAGATCTCTGCTGGAACTTCTTCATATGTCAAGTTGTCTTCAACCACCTCCACAACATCAAGAGGCATAATAGCATTAGGGTCACCCACACATTTCCTCAATATAGACACATGGAAAACCAAATGAACCAATTCCATTTCACTAGGCAACTCCAATTCATAGGCCACCTTACCAATCCTCTTCATCACCCTATATGGACCCAGAAATCTTGGACTTAATTTACCCTTCTTACCAAAATGAACCACACCCTTCATTGGTGACACCTTCAAATAAACCCAATCACCAACTTTAATTTCGAGCTCTCTTCTTCTCACATTGCCATAGTACTTTTGGCGACTTTGGGCTGTTTTCAATCTTTCTCTAATTAACCTTACCTTCTCCATAGCATCCATAACCAGATTTGGATGCAACAAAGCTATTTCTACCACTTCAAACCACCAAACTGGTGATCTATAATGTCTACCATAAAGAGCCTCAAAAAGGGCCATACCAATGCTAGAATGATAGCTATTGTTATAACCAAATTCAATTAATGGAAGATGATCATCCAACTACCCGTAAATTCCAAAGTGCAAGCCCTAAGAATATCCTCAAGAGTTTGGATAGCTCTTTCGACTTGGCCATCCGTTTTAGGGTGAAAGGCTGTACTAAGCTTTACCTTGGTTCCAAGACCTCTTTGGAAGGATCTCAAAAAGAGTGAAGTGAATTGAACACCACGATCCGATATGATAGAAAAGGGAACCCCATGCAATCTCACCAACTCATGAATGTATAATTTAGCCTAGTCTTCTACCCCATAATGAGTCTTAACCAATAGGAAATGAGTTGACTTTGTCATCCTATCTACCACAACCCAAATAGATTCAAAACCCTTTCTAGTCTTTGCAACCCAACCACAAAATCCCCACTTCTAAGTAGGAATCTTTATGTCTTGGGTTAGGCCACCTGGCCTTTGGTGCTCGGCTTTGACTTGTTGGAAACTATGGAAATAAGATATAAATTTGGCAATGTCTTTCTTCATACCTCCCCACCAAAACACATCCCTCAAATCCCTATACATCTTGGTAGACCCGAGGTGATAGAATAAGAGGAATTATGAGCCTCATCAAGAATCTTCTCTCTCAAGTCATCAACACAAGCCACACACAACCTACCTTTGTATTTAAGGGCACCATTTCCCCCTTGGGAGAAAATCTCCACCTTGCGCTCTTTCACCAATGCCTTCAATTCTAACAAGGAGGCATCAAGATCTTTCTTTGCTTTCACCTCATCAACCAAGGAAGACTTTGAACCATCAACAACCACAATGCCACCATTATCCACCTTTCCTAACCTAACCCCCAACCTAGCCAACCGATGGACCTCCTTAGCCACCTCTATGCCCCCACCATCAACATGAGCTAGGCTACACATAGACACCCTACTCAAAGCATCTGCCACAACATTAGGCTTACCGAGATGATAACACTTATATCATAATCGTTAAGAAGTTCTAACCACCTTCTTTGCCTCAAGTTATGCTCTTTTTGAGGGAACACATATTGGAGGCTCTTATGATTAATAAACATATCAACATGCACCCTCGTACAAGTAACGATGCCAAATTTTCAAAGCAAAAACCATGACGGTCAATTCAAGATCATGAGTAGGATAATTCTTTTCATGCATTTTGAGTTGCCTAGAAGCATAGGCTATTACCTTACCATTTTGCATCAACACACAACCCAATTCAATTCAGGAGGTATCACAATACACCACAAACCCTTCCAACCCTTCTGGTAGAGACATGATAGGAGCGGAGACAAGCTTATCCTTTAAAGTTTGGAAACTTCTTTCACACTCATCGGTCCACATAAATATATCCTTCTTTTGGGTCAACTTTGTCATGGGAAAAGCAATAGAATAGAACCCATTCACAAACCTCTGATAGCAACCGGCTAAATCAAAGAAGCTCTTAATATCTGATAGAGTCAATGGTGTAGACCAATTTCTAATCATATCTGTCTTTTTAGGATCCACCTTAATACCATCCCCTGACACCACATTACCTAGAAAGGCAACTTTTTTAACCAAAATTCACACTTGTCATATTTAGCATACAACTTCTCTTCCCTCAATCTTTGCAACACTACCCTCAAATGAGCCACATGCTTCCTCCTCATTATGAGAATAGATCAAAATATCATCAATGAAGACCACAACAAACAAATCAAGGTAGGGTTTTAAAGACCCTATTCATAAGATCCATGAAGATGGTCGGTGCATTGGTCAACCCAAAAGACAACACAACAAACTCATAATGCCCATACCTAATCCGAAAGGCTGCCTTGGGAATATCACACTCCCTCACCTTCACTTGATGATACCCAGACCGAAGATTAATCTAAGAGAAGTGACTAGCCCCTTGCAGTTGGTCAAACAAATCATTAATCCTTGGAAGAGGATAATTGTTCTTTATGGTGACCCTATTTAGTTGTCGGTTGTCAATATACATTCTAAGAGACCTATCCTTCCTCTTCACGAACAATACCGCTGCATCCCAAGGTGATTGGCTAGGCCTAATAAAACCCTTCTCCAACAAGTCCCTCAACTCTCCTTCAACTCTTTTAACTCCATTGGGGCCATAGGATAAGGGGTAATTGAAATGGGTTGAGTATCAGAGAGGAGGTCTAAACCAAAATCTATTTCCCTTTCCGGAGGAACACTAGGAAGGTCATTTGGAAAGACATCAAAGGACTTATTTACCACCAAAATCGACTCTATGGGAAAGACTTTGGACTCCACATCCCTAACCCTCACAAGATGATAAAGACACCTCTTAGAGATCAATTATGGGCAATGCAAGAGATAAACCTACCCTTGACCACCACATTATGACTCTCCCACTCTACGACGGGTTCATTTGGAATTGGAACTTGACCCTACATGTTCTACAATCAATAGAGGCGTAATATGCATACAACCAGTCCATCCCAAGAATGACATAAAAATCAACCATATTTATCAACAAGATCACAAGGCAATATTTTATGCAAGATGCAAATGGGACAATTTCTATAGACCTTTCTAGAAATAATAGATGCATTACTAGGAGTAGACACCTCATATGACTCACCCAACAATTCATGCTCAACATGAAACTTTTTGGCAACAAAAGGGGTAACAAAAGAAGAGTGGCACTCGGATCAATCAATTCATACACATCAAAATCAAAGATTTTTAACATACTAGTGACGACATCTGGCACCTCATCAACCCCTTGCCTCCCATGTAAAGCATAAAATTGGTTGTGACTTTGGGCACCACCTTGTTGACCACCTCTCCCCAAAGCAAATGCATTTGAACCTTGGGGATGAACCTCCTTACCCTTGTTATGATTACGAGGACAGTCAATCCTTTTGTGATCCACTTCTCCACATCCATAACATGCATTAGTATCCCTCACACATGGTCCTCTATAACCCCTATTGTAATGTACCAGGTGTTTTTAAGCCTATACTTGCGTGAAAGATAATGTTCAAGTGAATTCCTATTGAGTTAAGTAAAATTTGAAATGAAAGTTATCTTAGTGATTACCTTGGTTTGGTTATGTGATTGTTGAGGTAGTCTTGGAAGGGCGGTTGGTTTATCCTTAGTATAATATTTTGGGGGCAATGTTATGTGAAGCTAAGACTAAAAATGAAGTTTGGTTTGCATTTGGAATCATTCGAAATGAAGGTATATGTGAAGGCTGCGTAATTGACTTGTTTCTGAGTAATTCTTTTGCCATTGTTTCATGGCTTGCATGGGAAGCCTTTGGCATGCCCTTAGCATGACTTGAGGCCATACTATACCATGCCATAGTACCATGGGAAAGGATAATGTTGCCATACAAAGGTCCCATGCCCACTCTCTTGTGTTTGGCATCTTTCTTCTTATAAAAAGTGAGTCAAAAAACCCCTTTGCACCACATGATTTTATGCCTTTTTCCCCATACGATTTTTGACAAATTTTTAATAATTCAATGACCCTTATAACCCCCCCCCACACACACACACAAAATTAGTATAAATAGTCCCCTCTACTTAGTCTCTACATTATCCTTAGATACGAAGGCCAATTGTGTGCGTCGGATGTAGATGGATTGAGAACCTTGATTTTACAAAAGTTTCTTAATTCATCTTATTCCATTCATCCAGGTTGCACCAAAATGTATCGAGATTTGAAGGAAGTCTATTAGTGGGGTAATATGGAAAAGGACATAGCCAAGTTTGTGGTTGAGTGTCTAAATTGTCGGCAAGTGAAAATCGAGCATCAAAGGCCTGGTGGGCTAGCTCAAGAAATTGAAATCCCAACTTGGAAGTGGGATGAAATCAATATGGACTCCGTTGTTGGATTGCCTCGGACTCTGAAATAATATGATACAATTTGGGTGATTGTGGATCATATGACCAAATCAGCTCATTTCTTGTCGGTTAAGACTCCGTATAGTGCTGAAGATTATACAAGGTTATATATTCGTGAGTTACTCCGGTTACATGGTGTTCCTTTATCAATAATATTAGATCGTGGCCCTCAATTCACTTCTCATTTTTGGAAGGCATTCCCACGAGGTTTGGGTACCAAAGTTAAGCTGAGTACTGCATTTCATCCTCAACCAGATGGTCAAGCTAAAAGGACCACTCAAACATTAGATATGCTGAGATCATGTGTTTTGGAATTTAAAGGTAATTCGGATGATCACTTACCTCTTATTGAGTTTGCATATAACAACAGTTATCATTCTAGCATCGAGATGGCTCCATTTGAAGCTCTTTATGGTAGGCGATGTAGATCACTGATTGACTGGTTTGAGCTAGGTGAAATGGCATTATTAGGAATAGATTTGGTCTTGGAGGCTATGAAAAAAGTGAGGATGATAAGAGACAGACTGAAAATGGCTCAAAGCCAACAAAAGTCATATTCGGATATAAGGAGGAGGGATCTTGAATTTGATTTGGGGGATTGGGTGCATCTCAATGTTTCACCTATGAAGGGTATTGTTCATTTTTGCAAAAAGGGCAAGTTGAGTACAAGATTATGGGTCCTTACAAAATTTTAAGAAGGGTTGGAAAGGAAGCTCATGAGCTTAAGATGCTTAATGAGATAGAGTTGGTTCACCTTATTTTTCATGTATCTATATTAAGGAAGTGCATTAGTGATGCAAGTTCTATAGTTCCATTGGATGTTGTGAAGGTTGGAGAAAATTTGACTTATGAAGAAGTACCGGTACAAATTTTGGATCGACAAGTCAAGAGGTTTAGAAATAAGGATGTGGCATCCGTCAAGGTGCTTTGGAGGAACCAGGATGTTGAGAATACTAGATGGGAAGGTGAAGCAGACATGATGAAGCAATATCCCCATCTTTTCCTAACTATTCAAGCATAAGCTTTAGGTAATTCTATTCCTCGAGTAGGAATTCCTCATTTGTACCATTTTGTCACTATTATAATTATTAAGCATGCATAATTATTTTTATGTTACTTTATGATATTTGTATAAGTTTTGCATGAAAATAAGCTCTATTTTGCATTTTGACATGTTAAGCTCTTAGTCACTATTTCAATTCCTATTCATTCAAACTTCTCTTGTCTCATTCGGGGATGAATGATCCCAAGGGGGACATATTATAATGTACAAGGTGTTTTTAAGCCTATACTTACATGAAAAGATAATTTTCAAGTGAATTTCTATTGACTTAAGTAAAATTTGAAATGAAGGTTATCTTAGTGATTAGCTTGGTTTAGTTATGTGACTGTTGAGGTGGACTTAGAAGGGAGGTTGGTTAATCCTTGGTATAATATTTTGGGGGCAATTTTATGTGAAGTTAATACTAAAAATGAAGTTTGGTTTACATTTGGAATCATTCGAAATTAAGGTATATGTGAAAGTTGCGTAACTGACTTTTTCGGGTGTAATTCTTTTGCCTTTGTTGCATGTCTTGCATGGACAACCTTTGGCATGCCCTTAGTACGACTTAAGGCCATACCATAACCATGCCATAGCATCATGGGAAAGGATAATGTTGCTATACCTAGGTCCCATGCCCACTCCCTTGTGTTTACCATCTTTCTTCTTTTTAAAAAGTGAGTCAAAAAGCCATTTTGCACCCCATGATTTTATGCCCTTTTCCCCACACGTTTTTTACCACTTTTTAGTGATTAAATGACCCTTATAACCCCCACAAAATCAGTATAAATAACCCCCCCTCTACTTAGTCTCTACATCACTCTTCAAAGAAACCAAATCCCCTAATCTACATTGCTCTCCCAAACCCTCTTAACACTTAGGCTAAGTATTATTCAAGATCTCCACCAAATCTCTTCATTTTCTCAAGGCTAATCAAGCGAGGTATGTGAGTTTGGTTCTTGGTTTGCTTTCAACCAAGAAATACTCTTCGAAAAACTAAATTTAGAATTATGAATTTTCAATCTTTTGATTTATGTATAATTGAATACTAATTGATATTTGCTTAATTTGTGGTTATTCATATATTTTATGAGTATTTATGAATATTTATCAAGACTTTGCATAATTTAATTCAAATATTTCAGATTTGTATTATTTAAGCTAAACTATATTTTCAAGTCTTAGATCCACAAATGAGTTATTATGATTTTATCCTAAAATATTCCTATGATTATTTTAACTATATTTGAATATAATACTTGTGATTTTAAGGTTATTGAACCAGTCCCCAACGTGATTTAAGTTGAGTTATGAACTTTGGATATTTGGGTTTCATGGCATAATATGAACTTATGATTTTGGACATGAATTAGTAAATACAAGTATGAAATGATATTTGGTGACTTAAGACCCATTCAGTTTCATTTTGAATCTTTGTTACGGAGAAATTCTAAGTACAAGTTTGAATATGATTTATTTTACAAGTTATGACTTTCCTAACTAAATTAACTTTTGGTTATTTCTTATATGCATTATCCATTTCCATGGGATTTGACTTAGCACCGAATGAGTTAGGAGTGGGACTTGGCCTAAGGAGTCTTATATAAAGCTTCTAATCTCATAACTACATGCCACCATAGTATATTTTGATTATGCCTTTTTAGTCTTTCTGACTAGTGGATCAATTTAGTATTTCCTTTTCTGGAGTTTTACCCTTGCAAGTTGACTCACTCTTTGGCCGGTGTGGAGTATGACTTCTGTATTCCATATTATAGCTCATATGGTTTTTTTCGATTATGGTCTTATTCCCACACTTATTTTCTTATGTGCTTCTCTATGCATTTTCATGGCATTACTTTACGTTTTACTTTGGAACTGAATATATTTTTTAAGCTTGGAGTTTGTCATATTGGATAAGTATTCTTTATCATTATATTTACTTGTTGCATTGCATACCCGCACAGTTAGTGCATTCCAAAGTACTAACTGCATTTTTTCCTACATGCTATAATCATGTAGGGACAGGCAATCTACCTCATCCTTCTCCGTGCGTGGCTAGATTGTTCGTAAAGACTTTGAGCTTTGGTGAGTTCCTGTTCATTGGGAACAGAACCCTTATCTTCAAGCTTTGCCTTTGTTATTAAGATATTTGATGTACTTTCATTTTGACTTAGTATTGAGGAGCCTTGACTTGTATTCTTGGCTCTGTTTATTGTCATTGTTTAGAGGTTTGTCTGGATTATTGCTACACTTGGTATATTTTAAACTATTTAACTTATGATTACAAATTGTCCTTCAGTCCCATTCCCCATATTTCATTGTCATCTATTTGTGATTCACCATTTAAACCTATAATGTACAATCATGATGAAGAGTCTTGTTTGGGGGCCTTCGGGTTCTCATTCGCTATGACACCTACCACACCTTGGACACACTTCATTATGAACCATACCACCAACACCTTGGGTCCTTGGGAAGTCATTAGTAAACCTCCTATAAGAAACATGAGAAGAACCTTAACCTTGATGGAACCGACCACCCTTTCGACTTTGGAACTTCCCCTCAAAATGGTCCCTCCTGGCCTTGTTACTCCACCTCTTCCTCAACTTTTCCTCCTCCATTTATTCGGCATAGGTCATCAAATGGGATAAATCTATGTCACCAATCAACATAGAAGACTAGCATTCCGCACTTACTGAATCGAATACACCCATCACGAACTTGTTCATTCTAGACCTTGGGTCGACAACCAAGTGGGGAGCATATTTAAAGAGTTGATTGAACTTGAGGGAATACACCCCCCCACTCATAGACCTTAGTTTCAAATTCATAAACTCCACCATTTTTGCCTCCCTAAGATCAAAAGGGAAGAACCAATTAAGAAAAGCCACCTTAAATTCCTCCCAAAGGACCACATTATTGAATCCCTTCTGATTGTTCCATTGATTAAACCATATATGTGCTACCCCTTTGATTTGGTAGGCCGCCAACTCTTCTTTCTCTTTCGATCTAACCCCCATGATAGCCAATACATTGTAGACGTCATCAATGAACTCTTGAGGTTCCTCATCTACCTTAGACCCATAGAATTCTGGTGTGTTCATCCTCATGAAGTCTCTCACTTGAGATGCCAGAGTAGGAGCATGAGGGCCTTGGTCTCCTTGATTGGATTGATTAGCCATAACTTGTGAAAGCAAAGTGAGAGCATCCCAGAGCTCACCATGAGTCAGTTGTTCCTCGAGTGTGCGGGCTCTTCTTCCTCTTGTGTTAGGCATGATCTTGTATAGGAAAGAATAATTGTTGGGGGGAGGGGGAAACCTTACCTCAACTTCTATAGAACGACATAGAGTAAGAAGAAGGGAAACATTTCTTAAAACATCTCAGAGCCTTTTGCTCATAGTTGTGGTGCACAACACAACCATGAATAAGACTCTAATCAACGCAGTGTGTTGGATGTCGAGGAACATTAACAACCTAGTGCTATAATACCAAGTTTATCAAGACCCAGGCCTAGGGCCTAGATATGACACGGCGCATGGGGAACCCAAAGGGATCCCAAGCAAGCCTCTTAGCACATCATTACATACCTTTGGTCGCAGAAATAATAAAATGACAACAAGAGATAGTAAATAGGGATAACCAGGGCTAAGGGACATCTTTCACATCATAAACATCAAGATTCAAGAGAGACTCAAAGCTCATAGCATCATACATAACATGTCCAATAACACCTCTAATCACAAAACTTAGCGGGGATTAAGATACACAACTGGGCTCACCGTCATAGTCAAACACATAATAAAAAGGAAAGGGAGTCTTTATACATATAAAAAGATCAAATTCAATGTCCCCTAAGTTGAGGACTCACCACTTGCTTTGTAGAAAAATCACACTAGCCACGTGGAGAAGGAGGATGATCAAGTGGCGCTCCGGTTCCTACACGGTGGCATCATGTAGGCATAGAGTATATGTTAGTATGTTTGAATGTACTAAGTATGTAGGATGCAATACAATAATAGATAGACAACTTAGTCAAAATACCTAATTAGACAATAGATGAGCATATAACAATATGACATGCATGGAAGATGCTTGAAGTAAATCATGCTTACATTGAACATAATACATGTGCAAGAAGAGACCATCATTATAGAATTCTTAGTCCATTAAGGTACCAACCCCTTAATTGGTTGGTGGATTGTCTCACCCTGCCATCCATGGTGATTGAGGTACAAACCTCTCAATTGGTTGTCAAGGTAAAAATCCCTCAACATAGTTGGTGGATCGTCTCGCCCTACCACCCATGGTGATTGAGGTACAAACCACTCAACCCAGTTATCAACAAACCCCTTCATTTGTTGGTGGATCGTGTTACCCTACCACCCATGGTGATTGAGGTACCAACCCCTCAACCCGGTTATCAAGGTACAAACCCCTCAACATGATTACTCAGGCCCACAACCCCTCGAGTGGGGCATAGTGAATCCCAACACGAAATAGGAGAACATCAGATACATACATTCCTTTCATCATCATAAAGTCATCCAACTCATAAGACATGCACTGGATCTTTAATTCCTCAAAATACATTAACCGAACATTTTATCAAGCACTTGGTGGGTGTACAATGCTAGTGTAAAACCATGCAATTAAAGAGAGAAATCATGCAAGAAATCTTGAAGTAAATGATCCCACCAATACTTGCTAACGCCAACATACAATATTCATCAAAATTCTTCATCAAATCTCAAGATAGATCTAAGATCCATTGCTCAAAACATGCTAAAACAATTACAATTTTATGAAACCCCCAACATAGTTCATAGTCATATTCATAATAGAAAACTCAAATGTAAAATCAACTTAGAAACATGTTATTTAGGTAAAAAGGAAGCTTGGGCACCATGGGTGAAAGGACCCACACAAAATCCTAACTTTTAAGCATCAAAAGTGATGCATTTTGACAGCATATCAACACTCTCAACTTAAGATTATTGCTTGCTCTCTAGCAATGGACTCAATCAATATAGACAATACCGTAACACACAAACATGAAATATGACTAAGTATAGGTATTTTCACGCATGGGAGGACATAGTCCCAAGACCAAAAAGCCTTGGATCAAAGTGAAAACTGGCAACATTTTCTCTTTGGAAAAGCTCTTTGGAAATCGATTTTTGAGAAAATTAAATTGCGATTCGTTTGCTCTAAATTCGGGGTTAGACCCATTTGCTACTCAATTTGACCCCTGATCAAGAATATGAAGCCAGATTTTTTATATCACACATGGATTTAGAGATATATAAAAATTACAATTCAAGGCACTTTCGATGCACATTTTCGGGGAAATTTTGGGTTCGTTTCACTAGAGAGATTCATTGGTTGGCTAGATTGAGTGTTAGGTTATAGGAGGTTGATGATGATGGAGTAGTGGTGGTTGATGGTTACAAGTCTTCATTGATTTAGGAGGAAGGCAAAGCAATATATTGACCCTACCTTGTTAGAATTGAAGGCCTTGGTGAGAGATGGCAAAAAGGTGGAGGTTTTCTCCCACGGAGGAGATGATGCCCTTAGGTACCAAGGTAGATTATGTGTGCCTTGTGTTGATAACTTAAGTGAGAAGATTCTTGATAAGGCTCATATTTCTTCCTATTCTATGTACCCCGGTTCTACAAAGATGTATAGAGATTTGAGGGAAGTGTTTTGGTGGGGTGGCATGAAGAGGATATTGTTAAGTTTGTATCCGGTTGCCATAATTACCAACAACCCAAAGCTAACCATCAAAAGCCGGGTGGCCTAGCCCAAGATATTGACATTCCTACTTGGAAGTGGGAGGAAATTAACATGGATTTTGTGGTTGGGTTACCTAAGACTAGGAAGCATTTTGACTCCATTTGGGTTGTGGTTGATAGAAAGACAAAGTCAGCTCATTTCCTACCGGTTGAGACTACTTATGGTCCCAGTGATTATGCTACGTTATACATTCATGAATTGGTTAGATTGGATGGAGTACCCTTGTCTATTATATCGGATCGTGATGCTCAATTCACTTCTTAATGGAGTACCCTTGTCTATAATATCGGATCGTGATGCTCAATTCACTTCTCACTTTTGGAGGTCCTTCCAAAGAGTTCTTGGTACCAAGGTAAATCTTAGTATGACCTTTCACGCTCAAATGGATGGCCAAGCTGAAAGAACTATCCAAACTCTTGAGGATATGTTTAGAGATTGTGTTTTGGAGTTTAAGGGTAGTTGCGATGATCATTTTCCACTCATTGAGTTTGCTGATAATAATAGCTATCATTCTAGCATTGGTATGGCTACTTTTGAGACTCTCTATGGTAGACATTGTAGGTTCCCAGTTGGATGGTTTGACGTAGGGGAGATGGCTTTGTTGGTCCGAATTTGGTTATGGAGGCCATGGAGAAAGTGAGGTTGATAAGAGAGAGGTTGAAAACAGCCCAAAGTCATCAAAAGTCCTGTGCCAATGGAAGGAGAATGGATCTTGAATTTAAGGTTGATGATTAGGTCTACTTGAAGGTCTCATCCATGAAGGGTGCGGTTTGTTTTGGTATGAAGGGTAAATTAAGTCCAAGATTAGTTAGTCTATATAGAGTGTTGAGGAGGATTGGTAAGGTGGCCTATGAGTTGGAGTTGCCCAATGATATAGATATGGTTCATCCAGTCTTTCATGTGTCTATGTTGAGGAAGTATGTGGGTGACCCAAGTGCTATTGTGCCTCTTGATGTTATGGGTGTTATTGAAGATAATTTGACTTATGAAGAGGTTCCGATAGAAATTTTGGGTAGACAAGTTAAGAGGTTGAGGAACAAGGATGTTGCTTCCGTCAAGGTTCTTTGGAGAAACCAACAAGTTGAAAGTGCCACATGGGAAGCCGAGGCGGACATGCAAAAATATTATCCCTATCTCTTCCATTCTACTCAAGGTTAAGGTACTAATTCTAAGTTCCTTATGTGATTTCAAGTCTTATGTATCAGCCTAAGCTTTGTCATTTGCATGCATTCATGTCCATGTTGACAAGTTCATGGTGATTTTGACACTTATGTTGAGAATTTTAGAAACGGTGTTTAAGTGCATTATTGCATTCTTGTTGGGGCTGATATCTTCATGAATACTCTTCTTATGTATGCTTATTTGACATTCGGAGATGAATGTTCCTAAGGGGGAGATATTGAAACGCCCCAAAAAGTGCCCGAAAATATGCCTCAGATATGCACATAATCGTAATTTCCATATATCTCAAAATTCATATGTGATATCAAAAATCCGACTTCATAATCGTAATTAGGGGGAAAATTGAGTGGGGAATGGGTGTAATCCCAATTTTAGAGCAACCGTATCAAAAATTTATTTTCCAAAAATTATGAAAAATAGAATCGATCTGCGCCCCTGGCGGCCCCTGGCGCGACGCGGCCAGGGCGCAGACCAGTGTTATTTTTGTGACAATTTTTTTGTTTCAGTCCAAGGTTTTGAGGCCTTAGGCCTAAGCCTCTCTATGCGTAAAAACACCTATACTTAGTCATTTTTCAACCCCATATCATTCAAGACATTCCCCAAAACCCTCTCAAATACTTAGCCAAATATTTCACCTAAAATTGAGTGTCCCAAACTCATTCCAGATCTTGAGGAATTCATTCAAGCTTCAAGTTCTCACCTCAATCTTCATCAAGGGAATCTCCAAAGTTGAGGTATGTGGGTTTTAATCATTGGGTCCTTTCATCCATGGTGCCCAACCTTCAATTTTATGTATATTACATGTTTTCAAGATCGATTTACTTAAGGTAATGCTTACTATGAATTTGATTATAAACTATTTTGGAGTTTCATAAATTGTGGACTGTTTAAACATATTTTGAGTTATGAATCTATGTTCTATGATGAGATTTGAAGAGGGATTTTAATGTATATTGCATGAAGGTGTTCCAAGTGATTTACTTCATGTTTTCTCACAAGATTTCACTCTTGAATTGCATGATTTGAACTAGCATTACACACCCACCAAGTATTTGATTAAATGTCCGGTTTAGGGTTCTTGAGTTATGGATGATCTAATGCATGTCCTATGAGTCAAGTGACTATATGATGATGTAAGGAATGTATGAATGTGTTGATTTCATGAAAAGTATCTATAGTGTTGCAAGTTGACCATACCTTATTGAGGGGATGCAATGCCTCAATCACCTATTCATGGGGTGCTAGGCCTGTACTACCTTGTTGAGGGGTATATACCTTGGCCACCTTATCGGGGGGTGCTAGGATCGTACTACCGTGCTGAGGGGTATATACCTTTACCACCTTGTCGGGGGGTTCTAGGCCTTGGAGTCCAAGTACTAAGTTGCTTGGTCTATTATAATAGTCTCTTCCTACACATGTACTATGTTTCCATATAGACATGTTTTACTTCAAGCATTGATCATGCATGCTATGTTGCTATTATATCATCTCTTGCTATGTATACGCACTTTGATTATGTTTCCTATCTTATTGCATTGCATCCTACATACTTAGTACATTCAAACATACTAATGCATACTTATGCCTAGATGATGTTACCATGTAGGAACTGGAGTTCCACTTGATCATCCTCCTCCTCCACGTGCCTAGTACTATCTCTTGAAGCATGTTTGGTGAGCCCTCAACTCTGAGGACAATAGCCATTGATCATATGTTATGTAAAGACTCTTTTCTTTGTTTAGATGCTTATAACTATAAGGTGAGCCCGGAAAGTTGTCTTGGCCCCCACCCAATCTATGTTAGAGGTGTTGTTGGACAAGTTATGTAATTATGCTTTAAGCTTTGACTCTTTGATGATTTATGCTATCAAAGACTTTCCTTAGCCCCCTTACCCTTATTTCCATTATGTTATTGTTGTTTAATTGCTTCCATGACCAAAGATGTGTAAATGATATGCTAAGAGGCTTGTTTGGGCCCCTTTGGGTTCACATTCTCCATATCATGTCCAGGCCCTAGGCATGAGTCGTGATACTTTAACCCTATCCTAATGGTGAATCTTTTAACAAACTCACTCCTCCAACAATCTTGCTACCCAAAATCCTGAAAAAACCACAAGACACTCCCATTGTGGATCCAACTCACTATCCTTGACATTAAAGGCTACTAGTTCTAAATTTAAAAATTGAGGGAACCATATTGTCAGGACTCGAGCCTAGACATGTGAGATGGAGCACGGGAAACCCAGCAACAACCCAAACAAGTCTATTAGCATATCATTTACATATCCTTGGTTGTGAAGTATAAAATAAGCATTCAACAAGTAATTCTATGAGAATAGAGGCTTATGACTCTGCTGTAGGGATGAATATGGGAAAAGGGACGTACATGAATCAGATAGTAAGTATGTCTAAGGGGAGGGTAAGTATGAGTCAAGCTATGGAGAAGTAGGGACTTAGGACCTTCATCACTTCCCATCATCATCAACATTACATAACATCGCTAGGGGATAGGGACTAAAGGATAAGTCTCTATAAAAGCTCAACATAGCATAGTCAGTACATTGTACAGTATAACATGATATCCAACAACACCTCTAAGTATGAATGAGATGGGCTAAGACATACCCAAGGCTCACCCTCAAAATAAACAGTAATGTACTAGTGCCTCAACATAAGCAAGAATGAAACCAAATATTGTCCCCAAAATAGAGGACTCACCACTCAAAGGTTTTCAGGAATGTAAGCTAGCCACGTGAGGAGGATGAATAGGACCTCTGGTCCTTACATGGTTAGATCATGTAGGAAAAGTATGCTTTAGTACTTGGAATGTACTAGTATGTGGGATGCAATGCAACAATAGATAATAAGCTTCATAACAAGATATATAATCAATTACATTAGAAGATAATCTTAATATGACATGCATGAAAGTGCTTTGAAGGAAAATATATGAAACATAACATCCTATCATCATATACATATGTGGGAGGTAGACCATAACTATCATATAAGACCAAACGAGCTACTATTTGGAATCAAACATAACCCCATACTTTGGCACAGGGAGACTATTTGTCGGGCAGAACTCTTTCCTCGTAGCATATGTGTCATAAAATCATAAAGCTGGCTTATGTGGCTCCATTAGCCTAGCGTACAAAGGCTCCTATGGTGGCACATAGTTAATGAGTAAAGGAGACTTTGTATAAGGGCCCTTTAGGTCGAGTCTCCATCTCGTAATCCTATTTGGTGCTAAGTTATTCCATGGAATACATTTAAAAACATATACATAATCATAATCATTCATAAGCTTTAAAAGCATACATCATCATTATCATCCTATATAGAGTAGCTTATCTTAACATATGAACCATCTATGGTGAGAAATGTCCTTTCACCATCATTATAATTCATAAACATTAGGGTCTTAAGTCACCTCAAATTGGAAATTCATTCATCATTAGAAAATATTGATATGTTAATTGGGTGGATTTCATGCATGCAATTTTAAATCATGTAACTTGAGGACTATGCATGAAAGTAGTGCAATTCATCAATTTAAATCATTCTTAAAACAACTCACCACAATCGTACATATCATCTTTGAAGTTTAGACATAGAGTCATGCAATTCATCTCACAAAGTCATTAATTTCATCATAACATCGTAATATCATAACTTCCATATTTTGAGTTTCATAAAATAGATCATTGTAGAAAACTCTTGAAATCGCTTATGCAATTTCATGCAATAGATAAGTAATCTTAACATAATTCATACTTAATAGGGTAATTAGGAAGAGCCCATAAGAAATTGGTAGTAAAACTTGTAGGATTTAGAAAATTAGATTTGGGACTCTATGGGTGGAAGAACACATGGATGAAGAAATCCATATAGCTCTTAGACTTTTAAACTTTGAAGAAGTGGCTTGCAATCTTTAGTAATCCCTTTTTTGACCTTTGTGTTCAGTGGAGATGACTTGATCTTCAAGAAATTGAAATGGTTTGTTAGAGGATTATTTTTAGAGAGAAGTTGTGAGATGATTTAGGAGTGTTTAGAGAGAGGCCTAGGTCTTAAAATAGGAGTGATTTTGTCTATTTACATCTATAAAGGTGTTGGGATAGGTCCCAACTAACTTTCCAGGAAAGAAACGAAACTCAGAAAAATTTGAACTATGTGTGATAAAGATCAAACAAGAAAGGAAGTGAAAAGGAAATAAAATAAAAGAATACGTGGATTAAATTCAAACTATTGAAATAATGGATAACAAGAAACTAAAACCTTCACCTCCCAATTGATTTCAATAACCTAAATAAAACCCTAGCACAAAAATTGGAGGAAACCAAGAACCACAAATGGGTAACACTTCAATTAATCAAGCAAATAAGTCAACTAACAATCCTAAGAGTTCACCCTAATTACTCACTGATTACTCACTAAGAAGATACTACAATTTGAGGATTCAATATTTAACATAGTTTGTCTTCCACATGCTAAAATATGAATAAAAGAACACATTTGCTTTACAATTTTATCCTTAATGAGTAAGGGCCTTGTTTGGTTGCCTTCTTTCCAAATCCTTGAATTCAAGTAATAGTCATTTGCACACATTGCCTCTTTTCTTCTTCTCCTCACTTTGATAGACGTTCCACACATCGTAAGCCTTTTCTTTGGTGACCCTCAAGCTCCTCTAATGCTTCCTTTTTCATGAACATTGCTTTTAGGTCTTGGAGATCTTTTACTTGACTCCTTGTGAATAATCTTGAGGGGTACATATCACTCATGTTGGGGCGCTACGCGGACTTGTCGTGCACCCTACTGGTTGCACAATTTCACCTAAAAAATTATTTTTTTTATGTCCTAAAAATCAGAGGTGGCCTTTTTCCTACACAGCTTTGCCTCTTGAACAAGAATACATAGTCGGGTTTGTGTAAATAATGCATAAATTTTAAGATATTCAAGAAATACATCATAGGATCATTCCGAGCTACCTTAAGGGGTGTTATAATATCTTCCTCTTATGAACATTTGTTGTCAAATGTTATAAAGTTATAGTTGATAGGAATGACATGATACTTTTCAGTCCTAACATAAATGCATCAATGCAACTTAAACATCAGTTTTATAAAATCTCAAACTTATGCATAAAAATCCATTAAAACATGATACCATGGATATGAATGCCTGCAATTTGACTCTAAGGACAGAATTACATTCCTTAACATATTAAACATGATTGTCTTAATATCTTAATCTTTAGTGAAGTGGGAAAGATAGGCATATCATTTCATCATGGCCGCTTCTGCTTCCCAGGTCGCACTTTCAACTTGTTGGTTTCTCCAAAGGACTTTAATGGATCCCACTTCCTTTTTCTTCAATCTTTTCACTTATCTATATCTAGTATCTCCACCGGAACAATTCATAATAAAAAATCTCTTCAATATTCACATCTTTCGATGGAACTATTGAACTTGGATCTCCATGAACTTCATGAACATTGACTCATGAAAACCTGAATGAATTGTGTTCATCTCTAATGGCAACTCTAACTCATATGCCACATCACTAGCCCTTCTCATAATCTTATATGGCCCCTACATACCTAGGGCTCAACTTCTCTTTCTTACCAAATTATACCACACCTTTCATAGGCAACACCTTCAAAAACACTAACGCATCAACATGGTACTCAAGGTCTTTTCTTTTCACATCGGAGTAGGACTTTTATCTGCTTTGGGTCGTCTTCAATCTTTCCCTTATGAGTCTTGCATTCTCCATGGAATCCGTAACAAAATCCAATCCATTCAAGGCTATTTCCCTAACTTCAAACCATCCTACTGGTGACTTACTTCTTCTCCTATATAAGGCCTCAAATGGAGCCATCTCGATACTTGAATGATAACTATTATTGTAGGCATCCTCGATGAGAAGTGGTGATCATTAGAACTTCCTTTGAATTCCAAGACACAAGCTCTCAACATGTCTTTCAATATTTGAATTATTCTTTTGGCTTGCCCATCAGTTTAAGGATGAAATGTTGTACTTAGCTTCACTTTAGTATCAATGCCTCTTTGGAAAGACTTCCAAAAATGCGAGGTAAATTGAGTATGATGATCTAAAATAATGGACAATAGAATCCCATGTGACCTCACCAACTCCTAAATATATAAATTGGCATAATCCTCGGCACCAAAAGTCGTCTTAACCAGTAAGAAATGAGCCAATTTTATGATCCAATCCACTAGTATCCATAGAGAATTGTAGTGCCTTTTTGTCTTAGGCAGCCCCACTACAAAATCTATATTAATGTCTTCCCACCTCCAAGTAGGAATCTCAATGTGTTGAGATAATCCACCACGTCTTTTGTGTTCCACTTTAACTTGTTAATAATTGGAGCATTCAGCCACAAATTTAGCGATGTCTTTCTTCATTCCGTTTCACTAATATACTTCCCCCAACTCTCTATACATTTTAGTGGAACTGGGGTGAGTAGAATAGGATAAATTGTGAGCCTCTTGCAATATCTTTCTTGATAACGAAGCACCCCATCTCCCCCTTATGTGAACCTATATCTTTCCTTCCTTTTTCAAGGCCTTTAATTCAATCAAGGAGGGATCAAGATCTTAATAATGCTTAATATCCTCAACCAATGATGATTCAAAACCATTTACCACTATGACACCACTATTTTTAGCCTCATTTAATTTTACCCCAATCTAGCCAATCTATGAACTTCTTTTTTTAGTTCCTTCTTCCCATCATTTTCAAGTTAAGATACACTACTCATGGACATTCTACTAAGTGCATCGGCCATAATATTAGCCTTATCGAGATTATACTTCACACTCATATCAGAATCTTTGAGAAGTTCCAACCATTTTCTTTGCTTGAGATTGAGATTTTTTTGTGTAAGCACATGCTGGAGACTCTTATGAATGGTGAACAGATCAACATCGACCCCATACAAGTAATGATGCCATATTTTAATTCAAAACACTACTGCCATTAGTTCAAGATCATGTATTGGATAGTTCATTTCATGCACCTTTAGTTGCCTTGAAGCATAAGCAATCACTTTACCATTTTGCATGAACACACGACGTAACCAAATTCTTGAGGCATCATAATAAACAATAAACTTGTTGGTGCCCTTCGACAATGTCAAGATTAAAGCCAAAGTCAACTTATCTTTCAAAGTTTGAAAACTTTTTTCACACTCATCCATCCATACAAACTTCACTTTCCTTTCGAGTTAGCATGGTCAATGGGCAAGATATGAGGGAGAACACTTGTACAAATATTCTGTAATACCCCACTAAGCCTAGGAAACTCCTAATATCTGTAGGATTCTATGGGGTTGGTCAATTTCTTACCGCTTCTATCTTCATGGGGTCAACTTTTAGCCGCTCACCAAATATAATATGCCCAAGAAATACAACCTCATTTACCAAAAATTCTCATTTCGTAAGCTTGGCATACAACTTCTCATCCCTAAAGGTTTGCAAGACCACCCTCAAATGTTCTTTGTGATCTTCTTACTCCCATGAGTAAATAAAAATATCATCAATAAAGACCACCACAAAAATGTCAAGGTAGGGCTTGGACACCCTATTCATAAGGTATATAAGGATAGTCAGTGCAATGGTTAACCGAAAGGGCATTACCATAAATTCAAAGTATCCATACCTTGTTCGAAATGTCATCTTGGGAATATCATATTCCCTAACCCTCAATTGACAATAGCCGAACATCAAATCAATTTTGGAAACCTGATTAAATAGGTCATCAATCCTTAGGAATAGATACTTGTTTTTTATGGTAACCTTGTAGAGTTGGCAATAATTTATGCATATTCACAGTGACCGTCCTTCTTCCTTACAAACAATACGAGGGCATCCCATGGGGATTTACTAAGTCTAATAAATCCCTTCTCTAGCAAATCCTTCAATTGCTTGTATAGTTCCTTTAACTCTAACGGGGCCATTATATAAGGAGGTTTTGATAAAGGTTGGATGTCGAGGAAAAGATCTATGAAAAAATCTATCTCCCTTTCAAAAGAGACTTGGGGTAACTCTTCGAGAAACTCATTGATTATAGGAACCGACTCAAGAGAAGAACTTTCAGATATGACATCTCTAACCATTACTAAATGGTGGATACACGCCTTAGAAATCATTTTACTAGAATTGATATAAGAAATAAACTAACCTTTACATGACAAACTACCACCCTTCCACTTAACAGTAGGCTCATTTGGAATTTGGAACTTAGCAATATGGGTTTGACAATCTATGGAGGCATAAGAAGAATATAACCAATCAATTCCAAGTATTATATCAAAATCTACCATAGAAAGTTCTACCAAATCACAAGGGATAAGTTTATGCATGATAGACACAAGACAATCATTATAAACCTTTTGTGCAAGTATGGACTCACCAATGGGAGTGTTAACTTTAAAAAGCTCAACAAGAATTTTGGGGGATGCATGAAATCTATTTTCAATAAATGGTGTGATAAAAGAAAATTTTGCTCCCTGAACTAGAAGTGTATAAGCATCAAAATCACAAACTTTCAACATACCAGTAACCACATCTAGAGCTTTTTCCACCACTTGATGACCATGAAGGGCATAGAACCTATTAGGTCCTTGTGCTTGTCCACCTTGTCCTTGAGGCTTTTCATTTCCACTCTTACAATCCCTTGAAGAAGGTCGAGCTTACCATATGTAAAGCAAACGTTGAAGTCGACTAGACATTCACCCTTATGGAGCTTCCCATACTTTGCACACTTTGGATAAGCTTGTGCACCCATACCTCCTTGGGCCTTTGGGTTGGACCCCTTATCTTGGTTGAACTTAGGAGAAGTGTTCATTGACCCTTGATTTCCTTGCTTGTGAGCACCTTGGAATTTACCATGGCCACCACTCCCTTTGTTGAAGAATCCACCGCCATCCAGCCTAGCTCTCTTGGACTCCTTAGACCTTTCCCTCACTTTCTCATCCTCAATTTGTTCTACCTAGGTCATTAGGCAGGAGATATCCATATCTTTGATAAGCATACCATTTTGCATTCCTTAGAGACCATGTCTAAAATCCACAATATGAATTTACTCATCCTAGCCCTTGGATCTGATACCATGAATAGAGCATACTTATAGAGCCTTGTGAACTTGAGAGAATACTATCTCACACTCATATTCCCTTGCTTGAGGTTTATGAACTCTTGCACTTTAGCCTCCCTTAACTCTAATGGAAATACCTATCCAAAAATGCCACCTTGAACTCCTCCCATCCAACTTAGCCCGCTTTTTCACATCTTTCTTCAACTTATTGATCAAACATACCAAACTTTTTCCACCCCTTTAAATTATAAGCAATAAGCTCAACCTTCTCCGCTGATGGCACACCCATCATGGCTACAATTCTACAAGCCTCATCAAGAAACTCAATTGAGTCCTTATCAACATTTGACCCATGACATTTCGGCGGGTTCATCCTCATGAAATCACGAACTCTTATTTCTGGGGTAGGTGCTTGAGGAGAAATAACAACCTCTATATTAGCCTCACTGGACAAAGCTTGGGCCAACATTGTGAGAGCATTCCTAAACTCCACATTGGACATATTCTCCTATTTTACTCGAGAGGGGCTTGATCTTCAGCCTCACCCCTTGGTAGTGGAGCTCTTCTTAGTGACATTTTCTAGAAATGACAAATTAGTAGGAGGAATAATGCTAGATAATTCTAATGGCATGACATGAATCATAATGAAGTGAAACATTTCCTAAAATGCCTTATAGCCTCCTATTCATAGATGTAGCACACTTTATACCCATGAACATCTACTCGACGTAGTGTGTTGGATTTTCTAGAACCATATTTATAAACCTAGTGCTTTAATACCAAGATTGTAACGATCTAGGCGTAGAGCCTAGATGTGTCACGAAAACTCGAAGGCGACCCAAACAAACCTCTTAGCATATCATTTGCACATCCTTGGTTGTGGAATATAAAATAAGCATTCAAAGAGTAATTCTAAGAAAAGGAGTTTATGACTCATGATACGGGGATGAAAATGGGAAAAGGGATATACATCAAACAAATAGCAAGTAATGTATAATGGGAGGGTAAGTATGACTAAAGCAATGGGGAAGTAGGGACTTAGGACTTTCATCACGTCCCATCATCATCAACATCACATAACTTCATATAAGGGATAGAGAGTAAAGGATAAGTCTCCATAAAATCTCAACATACCATAGTGAATACATAGCATAGCATAGCATGGTATCTAAAAACACGTCTAAGTATGAATAGGATGAAGGCCAAGATATGTACAAGGCTCACCCTCAACATAGAAAGTAAAGTACTAGTGTCTCAACATAAGTATGAATGAAACCTAATATTGTCCATGAAATGAAGGACTCACTAATCAAAGATCTTCATAATCCAACAAAGCCATGCGGAGGAGGATGAATAGGAGCTCTGGTATGTACATGGTTACATAATGTAGGAAAAAGTATGTGTTAGTATTTGGAATGTACTAGTATGTGGGATGCAATGCAATAATAGATAACAAGAGGCGTAATCATATACTATAAAATATAAGCTCAATATGGCATGCATGAAAATGTTTTGAGATAAAATACATCTAACATAACGTCCTATCATCATATACATATTGCGGAAGGTGGACCACAACCGACATATAGCACCAAGCAAGCTACTACTTGAAATCCAACATAACCCCCTTCGTTGGCTCGGAGAGACTACATGTCAGGTAGAACTCCATCCTCATGGCATGTGCATCATACAATCATAAAAGTGTCTTATATAGATCCACTAGCGTAGATTACAATGGCTCTTATGATAGCACATAGTTAATGAGAAAAGTAGACTTTATATAAGGACCCCTTAGGCTGAATCCGCACATCCTAATCCCATTCAAAACTAGTGTAATTACAAATAGATGATTTTATGATGCATATGCTATGATTTTATCATGCAATAGATGAGTAATCTCAATATAATTCATACTTAATAGGATAATTACTAGACCATAAGAAATCCCTATTAAAACTTGAAGGATTTAGAAAATTAGGTTTGGGACTCCATGAGTGGAAGAACCAATGGATAAAGAAACCCACATACTTCTTAGACCTTGAAACTTTAAGAATATGACTTGAAATGTTTAGGAATCCCTTTTTGGAGCATTGTCTTCAATGGAGATGACTTAATCTTCAAGAAATTGATGAGGTTTAATGGAGGATTTTTTAGATAGAAGTTTTGAGAGGATTTAGGGGTGTTCAGAGAGAGGATTTCTTCTATAAATAAAGAAATTTTGTATATTTATGTATATAAAGATGTTGAGATAGGTCCCAACTATCATTTCAAGCAAGAAACAGAACTCCAAAAAATTTGAACTATAGAGGATGAGGGGAACGATGCGGACTTGTCGCGCACCCTACTGGTTTGTGCAATTTCACCCAAATGTTTTTTTCAATATGGTTATCTGAAAAATCGAAGGCGACCCTTCTTTGTAGCACCCCGTATTTTTTACATGCTAGTCCTATTTATACGACACTTGATGCAGCCTTATGGTAAAGGTGAGGGGCTAAGTTTTTCTTATGAATGGTGGTAATTTGAGTTGGCTCGGGAGGATGAGTTAGTAGCACTGGAGAAGCCGATACTAGAGGAGGTGGCGCAGGAGTCCCTAGCTCTAGCAGCATTGTGTAGGAACCGAGAGCAGCGGATTGCACAGGGAGAGAGTAGCTCATAGGCAGTTGCATCCGGGACCACCGAGGAGGAGATTGGACCACAGGAACCCCAGGACCCCCAGGATTAGATGGACGCCAGTTCTTGAGCACCATGTATTTGATATTTTTGACCCCCGTCCTTATATGCTACTCATGGATACTTTTTCCTCTGTGTTAGACAATATTTTCTTTATGTTGTTTTTGAATACTTTTAAATATTGTATTTTGAATGTTGTTTTTAACTATGCTTTGGATGTTTGGTTTTAACTTCTTATTATATATATATATATATATATATATATATGTATGTATGTATGTATGTGTGTGTGTGTATATGTGTGTGTGTGTGTGTGTGTGTGTTTACTTTGTGGACAAAGCATTGTATTTTGGTAGGGTGTGGGAAGTTATGGATTAAGGTGAAGTCTGAGTAACCTCAAGTCCATAACTTCTCTGTATTTTTATCCCAAGGTTTTCTTGCCATTTTTTTTTTTCTTGTGGATGTTTCTAATTTCTGCTGAACCGGCATGTTTAGGTAGTGTAGATAATTTGTAGATATATAGTAGTTACTATCTTTTGGACATATATACAATCTTGAAATCCTTTTTGAATATTTTGAAAATTCAGTATCCTAAATTTTTTTTTTGAGATTGTTGGTTACTTTTGCAATCATGTATATAATTATCTGGCGATGTTTGTTCTGATAAGGAGAAGGCAAGTTGATGTTTCAAGCATGACCTATGAGTCTATACATGTGTATCTGATGCCATATGTGTGTCAGCTTATTTTGCCGCATTCATGTATCATGTATAGACTCAGAACTTGCCTTATTATTCTAAGCTTGGACGGTGATGTGGTTGGATTGGGAAATGTTCTTAGGCCATTGTTCTTTTAGTGAAGTCCACTTGCCTAAATGACCTACCAAATATGATAGTTGATCTCTTGTTCCAATTGTTTGAGCTTCTCGTGTACCTGTTCTTTCTTGACACGTAGCTAGCTTAGCCTTATTTTATGAAATACCTTGATAGTGGCCCTGTTCTATTTTTGGACATGTGAACCTTGATTGAGGCTAAAAGCCTAAGTTGAGGGTGGCTACAAATAGTGGCGCTGGTTTAGGGAATAGATATTGTATGCTTCACTTCAGGCTAAAAGCCTAAGTTGAGGTGGCCTTTATTTTAGTAAAGTAATGAAAATGAGGAGGTTAGTTGGGGAAGAAAAAAAGAAATGAAAAATTCATGTGCCAGGTGAGAAAAAAAGTTGTCTTGGATTGAAGAGAATACAAAAAAAAATGAGTTCAAAAATAAGGCACAACTGAAAAAGAGAAAGAAAGCACCCGAGAAAAGCTTCAAAAAGAAGAATAGGAGCGGATTTAGTGAAAATGATTGAGTTATCGAGGTAAGCGTGTTGATAAACATGGTTCAAGGATAGTTTTTAGTCGCTACTTGCCTAAAATGCCATATCAAAGCTACATGAGCCTATGTTACAAGCCATTAAGTCCTAAAGTGATCTGAATTCATTTTGTCACTAGTTCGAAGTTGAGTATAAAGGCAAGCCTATAATTTAGTCATTTTGCACAAATTTCATTTATGAGAGTGAGAATGCTTGCACAATCCCTGAATTTTAAATGCATTTGAGTGAGAAAGAGAGACTTCTTTTTCTGTGAGGGTATTTGCACTGCATGATTTGCATATGACTAACTCAATGAGTGTGGATTGCTAATACTCCTTTACTTGTCGTAGTAGATTGTCGGATACATCTTGGTGTTTGGTCTGCTTAGTAGCTTTACAATTAGGTCTTGAAAATGAGAGTTGGGTACCTGAATGGGAGTTAAATGATGTATATGCCATTAGAGTAGCTACTATGTGTTTTCTCATTGTCTGCTTAGATTGAGTTGTTGCTCGAGGAAAAGCAATAGTTCTAAGTTGAGGGTATTGATATGCTATCAAAATACAGCACATTTGGTGCCTAAAATAAGATTTTGCAAGTTCTTAATTCGACTTTTTATGGTTTTATGTGTTTTTATGTTGTTATTGTAGAAAAGGTAGGTTGGCATAATTTTGGGAGAAAATTACAGATTTTTGCTGAAGTATAGGATATACGAGCCATTCTACAAATTGGAGTCCAAGCTACGAGTCATAGGATGATCTTGTAGCAAGAAGTAGTGAGCAAAATCAGAAATCTACCAAGTAGAGGTCAGTCATACGAGGCCATTCTACGAGTCGTAGGCCCCACTACGACTCATATAAGTGGGATCGTAGCAAGAAACAGAGAGCTAAATTTTGGACTAAGATCTGAAATTCCTAGATTACGAGAGGAGCGTACGAGTCGTAGCCAAAGCAACGACCCATAATAGTGGGCCGTAACAGTCAAGTCCAAAAGGTCAAGTGCTAACTATACCTCGATTATGACTCGTAGGTCACCCTATGAGTCGTATCTGTGCAACGTACCAGCTGTCTTTTCTATTTAACTTTTATGAGTAAATTGTAAATAGTATAAATACTTAATAATAAGGTTTTAGAAAGAGATATCAGACATTGAATTTATCGAAGAACACTTTGAATATTCTCTCTTGAATATTCTAAGGGTTTATCTAGGGTTTAGTGTAGATTCTCATTTTTTAATAGGAAAACCCACTTTTGAGGGTTGCAAATCTCACATTGTACTCATTCTCCACTAATCCAAGCTTGTGGTTTGCAACTTGCGGTGTTTTTGCTTTTTATTGCTTTGGGTAAACTCTCAACTATATCTTATATTTTCATTGTTGATTTTGCCCTAGCCATGAGTAGATAAACCCCCACAACTTGGGGTTGTGGGAACCATGAGTAGTTGACTTGAAATAACCTAGACTTTGTATATTTCATTGATTGGGATTTTGCATATATTATTTATTTTCCTTTATTTCAATTGATGTTTGGTGATGGCCAACACCAAACCCCGCCTACTATCAGGATACCATCCAAAGTAGTGATGAATAGAAAAAAGGAAGTAGACGACAGGATTCGGTTGATGTGTTCTCATCTATTCAACCAAACCTGACCAAAGGGAGGTTGACTGGGACAATGGGTAATGGTTAGTTGGCACACCATGGTTGCTGACCAAGTGCCATGATGAAATTCGACCTTCACCTTCACAAGAGGGCTGGAAGAACTTAAGTTACCATCCTGCATGAGAATTCCCAATTAGAGTTATGTTATCTAGGGTAGTTGAGTCAACGAATCATGGGGAACATAATTTCCAAGTTGTCCCCAAATTTGAGTGTCTTCTCGTATAATTAGCATAATGCTTATTTTTATTTTTATTTTTGTTTTCAAATCACAACCCCCCCTCCCCCGTTTGGAGATTTTAGTAATCGATGCTTGAAATTATTAATAGTGATCTATATAGTCAAGCTCCATATTCCTTGTGGATTCGGCTCTAACGTATGGTTAGGCTTATTGTTGACTGTGACAGCTTTGTTATTGGAGCGTGAACATCATCAAAACTAAGTTCTTCATCAGCAGTCATGGTGTGGCAACTAACCATTACCCATTGTCCCAGTCAACCTCCCCTTGGTCAGGTTTGGTTGATTAGACGAAAAGACATCAATCTAATCCTGTCATCTACTTTCCTTTTCCTATTCATCACTAACTTGGTAAGGATCATTATAGTAGGCGAGGATTGGTGTTGGTCACCACCAAACATCAATCAAAATGAAGGGATATAAACAATACATGCAAAACCCCAATCAAAGTAATGTACAAAGTCTAGGTTATTTCAAGTCAACTACTCATGGTTCCCACAACCCTAACAATGAAAATAGAAGATATAGTTGAGAATTTACCCAAAGCAATGAAGAGCAAGAAGACCATAAGTTGCAAACCACAAGCTTGGATTTGTGGAGAATGAGTACAATGTGAGATTTGCAATCTCAAAAGTGGGTCTTCCCATCAAAAAATGAGAATCTACATTAAATCCTAGAAAATCCCTTAAAATATTCAAGAGAGAATATCCAAAGTGTTCTCCAAAAATTTCAATGTGTGAGATCTCTTTCTGAAACCCTATCATTAAGTATTTATACTATTTACAATTTAACCCTAAAATTAAATAGAAAAAATAGTTGGCAGTAGGTATGTCGCACAAATACGACTCATAGGGTGACCTACGATTTATAATCGGAGTCTCATAGTCATCACTTGACCTCTTGGACTTGATTGTTATGGCCCACTGTTATGGATCGTTACTTACGCTACGACTCATATGCTCCTCTTATAGTCTAGGCCTTCGGTTCTTGGTCCAAACTTTTGGCCCTCTATTTCTTGCTATGACCCCACTTATACAAGTCATAGTGAGACCTACGACTCATAGAGTTTCCTCGTATGGCTGACCTCTACTTGGCAGATTTCTAATTTTGCTCATTGTTTCTTGCTACAAGATCATCTTATTACTCGTATCTTGGGCTACGATTCGTAGAATGTCTCGTATGTCCTGCACTTTAGCAAAAATCTGCAATTTTCTCCCAAAATCATGTCAACCTATCTTTTCTGCAATAAAAACATAAAAACGCATAAACCATAACAAGTCGCATTAAGAACTCGCAAAGTCCCTTGTTTTAGGTACCAAATATGCTGTATTTTGACAGTACATCAAAACTCCTCCCAAAGTATTACATTGTTGTTCCCATTCTCCTCTTTCCATTGAGTGTACCAGATTTGTGCCACCCCCTTGAGTTGGTAAGGCGCCAATTCCACCTTTCCAATCAAACACCCATAATCGATAATATTTTGTACACCTCATCAATAAACTCTTGAGGGTCCTCATCCATTTTAAATCCATTGAACTCCTGTGGGTTCATCCTCAGTAAATCCCTTACCCTAGATGCTGAAGTAGGAGCATGAGGGGATTGGGCTCCTTGATTGATTTGATTAACCACGGGTTGAGCTAGCAAGGTGAGAGCATCCTGGAGTTCTCCATGAGCTAGTTGTTCCTCGGGTATGCGGGCTCTTCTTCCTCTCGTGTTAGGCATGATCTAAAAATGGCAAAGAACATTCGTTGGAGGGAAAACCTTACCTAAATTCTGTAGAACGACATAAATCATGAAGAAGTGAAACTTTTCCTAAAACGCCTCATAGCCTCTTACTAGGGGTGAGCATTGTCCGGGTAGGCGGTTTTTCTATCAAACCCAGGAACCACCAGCTATATACCGGTTCTGAAAAATTTGGACCGCGGATCACCCATTATTTTCGTTAATCCACCCAAGGACCGTACCGTCGGTCCGGTCCAGTTCTTGGGCGGTTCCATGGACCCCGTCTATAAAATTGAAAAAAATAATTAAAAAGTAAATG
>JAABOM020072121.1:16058-36211 GCA_011800125.2 Solanum clarkiae | reverse complement strand
TCAAAGAGATAGTCAGGCTACACGGAGTCCCAATCTCCATTATATCTGACCGAGGAGCTCAATTCACTGCAAAGTTTCGGAAGTCCTTCCGAAAGAGTTTAGGGACACAAGTGAATTAGAGTATAATTTTCCACCCTCAAACAGACAGTCAAGCAGAATACACCATTGAGACACTTGAAGATATATTGCAAGCTTGTGCATTGGACTTTAAAGGTAGTTAGGTGGACCATTTGCCAATTATTGATTTTTCCTAGAATAATAGCTGCCACGCGAGTATCAAGACGACACCTTATGAAGCTTTGTATGGAAAGAAATGTAGGTCGCCAATTGGATGGTTTGAAGTGGGTGAAACCACCTTGCCTGGGCCAGATCTAGTATAACAAGCCATGGAAAAAGTTAAGGTAATACAGCAGTGGCTAGAAATAGCCCAAAGTCGTCACAAATCATATGCGGATGCTAGAAGGAGAGGACTGGAATTCTCCATAGGGGATTGGGTATTTTTAGAGGTGTCTCTAGTGAAAGGGGTTATAAGGTTTGGTAAGAAAGGAAAACTGAGCCCATGATACATAGGGCCATATAAAGTTACTAAGAGGTTCGGGCGGGATGCATATGAATTAGAACTACCCCAAGAGCTTCTAGTGGTTCATCCTGTTTTTCATGTCTCACAATGCCTAGAAAATGCATAGGTGACCCATATCGTATCACTCCTATTAAGGACTTGCAGGTTACAGGAGATCTCACATATGAAGAGGTACCTATTACTATTCTAGATTGTCAAGTTAAGAAGCTAAGGAATGAAGAAATAGCTTCAGTGAAAGTACTTTGAAGAAAGCAGCAAGCAGAATAAATAACATGAGAGGTTGAGGACGCGATGAAATCAAAATACCCTTACTTATTTGAAGCTAAAGAGGAAGTCCAACATGCAGAATTGGGAAACTAATAGGTACGTGTGATTAAATACTTGGTGTGTTGTCAAAAGTTTGTGTAAGTAAAGGTTTACACTTGGTTAAGCTATCCAATTGTGCTAACATTCAAGGACGAATATTCCTAAGGGTGGGGGAGGATGTAACACCACACATCTTACAATACTAGTACTATGCAAATGAAACATGATATGGTTTGGTTAAATTAGCGCCAATTTTTGAAAGTGCTTGAATCTCCAATTAAAGGTTAATATGTATGTCTAACGCTTAAGAGGGTCAAGTGTATACATGTTTTGCTTCAAATTGAGAAGATCACAGCCCTAAACAAAGTTAGAGAATTAAGGTATTTGTAGGACTCAAGAAGCTATCAGGTGAGTCACCTACTTGCTTAGCTTAAATTGCTAGCTAAACGGAGACGAGGCCCGACGTCGAATTTGTCCAAGTCCAATTATGAATAAATTTCGTGTTAAGGGTGTAACGTTAGCCCGTATTTTAGCATCATAAATGGACTTTATTTTCACCCCAAGAATCATATAAAAAGGCCCCAAGTACATCACAACACACTTAAACATTTGGGCCCAAACCGAGTGGAGAGAAATTTGGATAATAGGCAGCCAAGGCCCATCAACTTTGAGACCCAATTAGGCCCAAGTGGAAGGGACAAGCTACTGGATAACCACATTGATAATATAAGGCTTAAACAACAGAAGAAAGTCATCAAAAATCCACTTTAAAAAGGCTTACAAATAGAACCTTTAAGTCATTCTTAGACTTGAAAAATTTCAGCTTTCACAAACTTTATCTCTACACTATCTTAACCTAGCAAAGCAGCCACAAGGGGACCATTAGGGTTCTTGGAGAAGCCCTACATGTTGAAAGTAGTGGTAAATAAGTCTAAATATGTGTTTAGTATGGTTTTATTGTGAAAAACAAGAAGTATATGCTAGTATGTTTGTGCTGGAAATTTGGACAGCATGTGTCCTAAGGATTGTCGTGAACTTTTCTTGTTATTTAAGAGGATTTTATCTTCTTGGTTGGCTGAATTATGAAGTAAGACTTATGTTTTTAAAAAGGTATAGTTTGCTATTGATGTACTAAGCTGTTGTACTATTTTTACAGTCCGCGAAAGTAAGTTCTTGTGTGATATCATAATTGTGCTCGTAATAGGAACTTGTGGGCTGATTTATTGGGGGATATAGTTTCACATCCTCCACCTATTTTGAGGACTGTTTTTGAACTGCTTTAGGACTGTTTGTATGTACAAATGATGTGGGAACAGTTTGGTTGAAGTTGGTAAAATTTTGGAATCGTCAACGTCGTAATGTAGTGAAGGGATGTAATGTTATACCGCCTATATGTATGTTGCATAGAATTGTTATGTCCTGTGCTTTGTGTCCTATTGTAAGGATGTTATAGAACTAAAAAAAGGCTACACATGATATGTATACGATAATGTGTATTAGAAAATACGATTAGGGGCGGAAAGGTTGAAAGAATATGCTTGGGTTTATAATTATCCGCTTGCTGCCCATGTGTTTTTTTTATGAGATTGGGCTGCCAAGATGTATCTATTGGCTGCTTATTTTAGTTTTATCACGTACTATGTTGTAGATAAATATTTGGAGGAAATGAAGGTTATCTTGAGGTAATAGCGAGGTCGTACAGCAAGGTATGTCAGGCTACTTGATTTCGTATTATTTGGCATGAAACATAGATCCCTCCTTGGCACATAAAGGCACTTACCAACTCCGAAACAACTATTAACTATGTCTCCACTCTTTCACATATTTATATGCTCTCATATATAGTCACTTGCAAACCTGCATACATACTTGGATACTAAGATACACGAGTTTGTTCTGCTACATAAAGTCCATGTGTTGTTCTACCTCCGATGCATTTCATTATTTGTGCAACCTACTCTTTTCATTATGGTATTCTCTTTTATAGTTATTACATGTCATGTGTTGTATCTACAGTCCTACAGCTCCAATATTACGACCACCAAAAGAATTATCTCAAAGGCAACTGAAAGATAAAGTAAAGCATATCTCTTATTGATGGGTGGTAGCCCGAGGGACGGAAGAATCACCTAGCCAGGGTCGATCCTATCACAGGGGGGTAGCCCAAGGGGTTAAAGGAAAAGCCTAGCCAGGGCCGATCCTGATATAGATTTACCACTGATCAACTGGTCATTTGTATTGCATGTTATGCACAGATTACACACTAAAGATAAAGTAATAAAAAGAACATAAAGTACATGATCCGACAATATGACTAAGGATGGTCTCTTATCCTACACTATTGCATAGTTTCGTTTGAGTTATTACTTCATATATAGGATTTTCTGCCTTACATATTCATTACATTATCTCATACTAACATCCCTTACGAGGGACCTGCATTTCATATTGCAGGTACAGGTGCTAGTAGATCTCCCCAGTAGGAGTACAAGACATCAACTATTGTTACCAAGCTCCAGGTTGCTTCGGAGGTTTGTGTCTAGAGCTTATATTTTAGTATTGTACAGTTAGTCGAGGCGGGGCCTATCCCGACCCTTATCAAATACTTTTCCTTGTCTAGAGGCTTTGTAGACTGTGTAAATTAAAGTGTGGTCATGTCTCGTACTTTAAACACCGTGGCCCCAATGGCCTATCCATATGCATCTCCTTTTGGCTTGTTATCACTGTTTACTTTCTTAAAGGCATGTTAAATTTAGAAATACCTTATAATATGTATAGAAAGCGCATGGGTATAGGTTGGTTCTCCCGAGCCTTATCGGCAGCGGGTGCCAATCTGCCCTGACGGGACTTTGAGTGTGACAATACATCTATATGAACCCCATATAAATAATGTCGCCATATTTTTTAAGCTAATACCATGATCATTTGCTCAAGATCATGTAGGATAATTATGATCATGCACCTTTAGTTGCCTAGAATCATAGGCAATGACTTTGCTATTTTGCAATAATACACATCCCAAACCGATTCTTGAAGCATCATAATACCCCACAAATCCTTCCAAACCTTTTGGTAAAGTCAAGCTAGGAGTAGATGTAAGCTTGTCCTTCAGTGTTTGAAAACTCCTTTCACATCCTCCGGTCCATACAAATTTAGCTTTACTTTGTGTAAACTTTGTCAAAGGAGAAGCAATTAAGGAGAAAAGATTGACAATTTGCTGGTAGTATCTCACCAAATCCAAGAAAATCCTAATATCTATCAGAGTCAAGGGTCTGGGCCAATTCCTTCTTACTTCCATCTTCTTTGGGTCCACTTTGATCCCTTCACCCGACACCAATTTCCTAAGAATGCAACTTCCTTTAACCAGAACTCACATTTGTTGGATTTGGCGAGTAGCATTTCTTCACTCAATATTTGCAACACTACTCTTATTTGCATAACATTCTCCTCTTCACTCCAAGAATAAATCAAAATGTCATTAATGAATACCACCACAAACATGTCGAGGTAGAGTTTAAAACCCTATTCATAAGATCCATAGAAGTCTCCAAAGCATTGATTAGGCCGAAGGACATCACCACAAACTCAAAATACACATATCTTATTCGAAAAGTCATTTTTGGAATGTTCATACTCGCTCACCCTCATTTGATGATACTCGAACCAGATATCAATCTTTGAGAAATGACTAGCTCCTTGTAGTTGATCAAAGAGGTCATCTATCCTTGGCAAGGAATACTTGTTCTTAATGGTGACCTTGGTGAATTTCCAATAGTCGTTGCACATTCTAAGTGAGCCATCTTTTTTCCTCACAAACAACACTGGCGCACCCCAGGGTGACTTGCTAGGCCTTATGAAACCCTTCTCTAACAAATCTTTTAATTGGTCCTTCAACTCCATTAACTCTGCCCCGGAGCCATGTGGTAAAGGGGAATAGAAATGGGTTGAGTGTTAGGGAGGAGGTCTATATTGAACTCTATTTCTTTTTCGAGCGGAACGGTGGGTAATTCATCAAGAAATACATTAAAAAACTCATTGACAACTGGAACTGACTTAATAGAAGGGACCTTAGACTGGCCATCCTTAACCCATACAAGATTGTAAATGCAACCCTTGGAAATCAACTTTTGAGCTTTAAGACAAAAGATGAACCTACCCTTGACCACCTAATCATGACCTTACACTCAAGGACGGGTTCATTTGGGAACTAGAATATAACCTTATGAGTTCTATAATCAATGGTAGCATGGTATGCATGTAACCAATCCATCCCCAGAATAACGTCAAAACCTACCATATCAAGTTCAACAAAATCACAAGGCAATACTTTATGCAATATAGACACATGACAGCCGCTATAGACTCTTTTAGCAAGAATGGACTCAACGATAGGGGTAGACACTTCAAAGGGTTCACAAAATAATTCAGGACACGCATGAAGCCTATTGGAAACAAATGGAGTAAAGAAAGAAACAGTGGAACCCGAATCCAATAAAGCATACATATCAAAATCGTAAACCTTTAACATATCGATAACAACATCGGGCACCTCATCCATCCCTTGCTTCCCTTGAAGAGCATAAAACTGGTTATGCATGGAAGCACCTCCTTATTGACCACCTTGTGATCTTTGATCAACATGAGCACCTTTCCCTTGAGGTTGTCCATATCTACCCTTGTTTGGACAATCCAGAACATTGTGGCCCAGCTTTCCACACTCAAAACAAGTACCCATGTTTCTAAAAAAATGCACCACTGTGATTCCTTTCACGCTTTGGGCACCTTTGAAGAGTCATCACACCATTTCCACCTTGGCCTCTCGGGTTGGCCACCCTATCATTAGCAAACCTTTGGCCTTGGGCAATTGAGGACCTTTGGCCTTGAAATTTATGGCTTGTTGAAAATGACCACCTTTTGTGCCTTGAAAACCTCCATCAAGTCGAGCTCTCTTAAAGTCCCCCATCCTTCTCTTCCTAAGCTTCTCTCCCTCAAGTTTTTTGGTGTTAGTCATAAGTCAAGATATTTCTACATCCCTATGAGCTTGGTGGTAGAACACTCTTCATTGATCAAATCAGACACACCAGAATCAAACTTATGCATATTTTTCCTAGGATCGGCAACACGGTGAGGAGCATATATTAAGAGAGCATTAAATTTAAGGGAATACTTCCTAACATTCATAGAACCTTGTTTGAGGTTCATGAACTCTATCATCTTTGCTTCCCTTAGTTCAATCGAGAAGAAGTGGTCAAGGAAGGCTAGTTTAGATTCCTCCCAAGGAATGGGCTCATTATCTGCGCTCTTCATCTTCCAAGGGTTGTACCATGTTTGAGAAAGGCCCTTAGGTTGGTAGACTGCTAATTTCACTTTCTCTTCCAAACTTACCCCCATGATAGAGAACACTTTATATACTTCATTGATGACTTCTTAGGATTCTTCTTCTACTTTTAGACAGAGAATTTTTGGGGATTCATCCTCATAAAATCCCTCACAGTTGAAGCCAAGCTTGGAGAAAGGGGATCTTGTACTCCTGGGTTGGCCATGGCCCTTGCCAAAAGGGTGACTACATTCCGGTACTCGGCGTGAGTGACTCCTTCTTCTTCTTAGGAGATCTTGTAGGGCCGGTTCACCCTCGGGGGTGGGAACTCTTTACACCACTCATCTTTGTGGCATATTCAAGAAGAGCAAAGACCACCCATTAGAAATAGGAAACCTCATTTGAAATCTAAAGAATGACATAGAGTATGAAGAAGCGATTCATTTCCTAAAATGCCTCATAGCCTAAAATTCATAGTTGTGGCATGTTTCACAACAATGAGTAAGACTCTACTCGACGCGGTGTGTTGACTTTTTGAGGACTATTTACAAACCTAGCTCTAACACCAAGCTTTTTCACGACCTAAGCCTAGGTCTTAGATGCGACATGGCGAATAGGGAATCCGAAGGGCCAAAGAAGCCTTCCTAAGCATTCATAGCACATCCTTGGTTGTAGAAGCATAATAAACTATAAACAAGTAGCAAATAGTTCTAAGGGAAGTGGGACTTTGGACTAACTCTATGGGGATGTTATAGGAAAGAGGATTAGCATAAATCACATAACAAATAAAGACTAAGGGGCAGATAAGTATGACTCATGCGTAGGGGCAATAGGGACTTAGGACTTCCACCACATCAATACAACAAGCATTCAACACAAAGAAAGGAATAAGGTACTAAGGGAATCTTCCATAATTACAATGCATAAGAGTCAAGCTTATAACATACATAACATGACCATATCCAACAACACCTCTAGTCATGAGTAGAATGGGGGCCTAAAATTAGACAAGCTATAAATAAAGCATGAAAGTGAGTGGTTATTGTCCTTGGAAGTGGAGAACTCATGAATAGCAAATCTTCGATCGAATCACTCGACCACATACAGAAGAAGGATGGAAAGGAGCTCCAATCCCAACTTGGTTAGATAATGTAGGAAAACAGTATGTGTTAGTACTTGAAATGAACTAAGTATGTGGGATGCAAATACATCAAGGCCATAATCCATAATTAAACAATATGCATAATCATATAAATATAGGCTCAATATGTCGTGAACAACAAGTGCTTAACTGAACAAGCAAGAAGAATCATCAAATCACATGATATCATATACATAGTTACAAGGAACCATAACCGACATACAAGACCAAGAAAGCTACTACTTGGAATCACGATGTTTACTGCATATCAGACAAAGAGTATTCTACTTTGCCAAGGTAGAATAAACACTATCCTTATGGCATGACCTTTCCAGAAAGCACCACCACCTTATGGCATAGCCTTTTCGGTGGGTTTCACATGATATCCTTACTTTATGGCAAAGCCTTTCTGGTAGGCTCAATAAATATCCTTACCTTGCGACATTGCCTTTTTTGTAGGTACAAGTCATATAGGGGATCAATATTATACCTGTGGTGGTACATAGTTAGGGATGATGGGAGACTACCAAGGTCCTCTTGATGCTAGGTCACAATCCCATAGAATACTTGAAACATAGTTATAGTCATAGCATGCATAGTCTCAAAACATCATAATATTATTCTTGGAGTAGATCATCAAACATAGCTAATAACATCAAAGTTAGGGTGTCACACACTTCTTGTCGTTCATGCCATGTTCATGAGTTCATAGCATACGTATTAGCCTCACATTAGCCTCAACATGCTTGATAAACATATCTTGCCACAAGGCATTCATGAATTAAGAACTTGGCTTGCATCTTTAGTCAAATCATGGGGAGTACATGTACATAAGCTTGAAATCGTGCAATTTATGAGAAAATGTCATAAGCAGAGTAAAATAAAATCCTTAAACATTACTCAAAACAACCCACCAACAATATGAGAGAACTTAGTTAGGACATCATCAAATCCTCATTTTAAACATAGATTCCACATGCTATTTCATTCCATAATGATATATAACAGTAAACCATCATAAAGTACTCCATATTAACTTCATATGAAAGAGTTCAGAAAATCATCACATATTACCATATGAGAAAACATAAAGGAGAAGGAATGGTTGGGCTTAGTGGAGAGAAGGTCTCCACTAATCAAAACTCACATACCTTGTGTGATTGGAGATAGAAACCGAAGGAAATTGAAGAGAACCCCGAAACCCTAGCTTGTACTTTTTGCTTGAGGAACTTGGGAGTGTTTTTGGGAGGAATTTAAGACTTATGAGTATTTGAGAGTGAATCAGAATATGGTTATCTAGGGTTATATAAGGCCGGAGGGTCTTATTGAAGCTTAAAACGACGTGATCTAGGCTTAGGAAATAAAGAAAGGTCAAAATTTCCTTCTTTAAATGTCTATCGGATGGGACCACGAGACCCCGATAATGAGTCATGGTTCAGTCTACAGGTCGTTAGAAAGGGGGTTTTGTCTGATAACATTTTCAATCCTTAGAAACTATCTTTGATCCTCAAGCAATGATAGGGCTTACGCTTATAGGTCAAGGTACGGGTCGTCTGTTACCTCGTACATTGAACCCCTGAAAATACCAAATTTCACCAAGTTTGGCCACCATTCCTTGAGTAGGAGTCACAGCCCGTGGAGGAATTTAAGGCTCATATAAGCATTCATTCATTAGTGGCCTTTTGAACTTAAGCTACTGAAAATGCACACTTAGAAGCCATGGGCCACTATATGGCTAGTACATTAACACACGATCCATAAGACCCCTCGCGGCAACCACTGATACTCAGAAAATTTTTAGAATTCATTTCCTTTGCACTTTTTATGCTTTTCACAGGTGGGGCTTTACAACTAGCCTAGCTTACAAAGGCTCGTATAGTGGCACATAGTTAATAAGACAAGGGATTGCTACTAAGATTCCCTTACCGAATCCCACCTCAATGCCCCATTTAGTGCTATGTCATTCCTATGAAATACATTTGAAAACATAACCATAGTATCATCATTCATAAGCTTTAAAACCATAACATCATCATCATCATATATAAGGAGTAACTCATCTAAACATAGAGATCCAACATATGAGATTGGTCCTTATCCCATGGGATCTATCATATTTGTGAGAATTGTACTTTTACCATCATCATCATTCATAAGAGGGATTCAAACATCATAACTTTCATAAACTTTAGTAATTGAACCCTCATCTTTGAAAATCATTCATCATTAGGAGACTCGATATGATAATTTCGTGGAGTTCATGCATGTAATGTTAAATTATATAACTCAAGAGGACTATGCATTAATTTAATGAAAATCATCAATTTAAATCATTCTTAGGTAACTCACCCGAATCATACATATCATCTTTAAACTTTAGACATGGAATCATGCAATTCATCTCTTAAAATCATCATTCTCATAATAACTCAAGGTATCATAACTTTCATAGTTTTGAATTTCATAAAATAACTTCATAATTGGAAACCCTTGAAATCAGCTCATGCAATACATGGAGAATATCAACATAATTCATGTTTAATAGAAGTAATAGAAAGTACCCATAGGGAATTAAACATTGAAACTTGAAGACTTTATAAAATAGGTTTTGGGACTTATGGGTGGAATAACCCATGAATGAAGAAACCTACATATATTTCGAACCTTGAAGCTTGAAGAAGAAGACTTGGAAACCTTGAGAATCCCATTTTGAAGTTGTCTTCAATGGAGGAAGTTTGATGTCCAAGAATTGTGATGGAGGGTCCATAGAGAGAAGTTTTTGGAAGGATTTGAGAGTGTATAGAGATAGGTTCAGGTATAAAAATAAAACGACCCTAACAATTTCCAAAAAATGTGCCTCGAAAATGCCTATAATTATAATTTTCATATATCTCAAAATCCATGCGTGATATCAAAAATTCGACTTCATACTTATGAACAGGGGCAAAATTGAGTAAGAAACGGGTATAACCCTAATTTTAGAGGAAATAACTCGCAATTTCATTTTCCCAAAATTTCAATTTCCAAAATCTATCCGCGATCGTGCCGCAATGCGCAGTCGTCGCGAACCTATGTAAACATGTCCTCTGCAATAGGTTTGCATCGCGGACCAGACGTGGACCTGTGCATTTTATTTCTAGTGATTTTGTCTCTGTCCAAGACTTTTGAGTATTAGGCCTAAGTCCTCCCATGCATAAAAATACCTATACTTAGCCATATTTTACTTTCATATCTTTCAAGACATTCTCCAATACTCTTTCAAATACTTAGACAAATATTTCACCCCAAATTTCAAGTCCCAAAACTCAGCCGGATCTTAAGGACTTCACTCAAGCTTCAAGTTTCCATTACCAATCTTCATCAAGAATTCTTCAAAGTCAAGGTATGCGGGTTTCAACCATTAAGTCCTTTCAACCATGGTGCCTAAGATTCTTTTTTACCTAAATTTCATATTTCTAAGTAGATTTTACTTATGATCCTTCTATCATGAATTGAACTATGTTAGGATTTTGTAAAAGTGTGATTGTTTTAGCATGTTTTGATCTATGAATCTTAGATCTATCTTGAGATTTGATGAAGATTTTGATGTATATTGCATGATGGTGTTACCATGTATTGGTGAGATGATTTACTTCAAGATTTCTTGCATGATTTCACTCTTTAATTGCATGGTTTTAGCATTGCACACCCACCAAGTGTTTGATAAAATGCCCGATTAATGTATCTTAAGTTGTTAAAGGCCTAAGGCTTTGCATATGAATTAAGTGACTTTACGATGATGAAAAGGATGATAAAAATGTGTTGGTGTCCTGAGAAATATGTATGTGTTGGTGTCATGAGAAGTATGTATGTGCTGGTGTCATAATAAGTATGTATATGTTGGTCTCATGAGAAGTATGTATGTGTTGATGTCATGTGAAGTATCTATTGTATTATGAGTTGACCATAGTCAATTAAGGGGTAATGCATCAATCACCTAGATGGGGGTGGTATGCCATCAACCAATTGAGCGGTTGGTAGCTGAATCATCTCAGATGGGGGCGATATGCCATCAACCAATTGAGGGGTTGGTACCTCAACTGTCTCGGATGGGGGCGGTATGCCATCAACCAATTGAGGCGTCGGTACCTCATTCACTTCTAAGGGGTGGTCTACCTTAGATTCCAAGTACTGAGTTGCTTGGTGTATGATGATGGTCTATTTCTACATATGTAATATGTTCTATATATAAGCATGTTTACTTCAAGCATCATTCATACATGCCATATTGTTATATGATCATCTATTGTTAAATATGCATTTCGCCTATATTTCTTATCTATTGTTGCATTGCATCCTAGATACTTAGTACATTCAAATGTACTAACAAATACTCTATACCTACATAATGTTACCATGTAGGAATGAGGGCTCTACTTGATCATCCTCCTCCTCCACATGGCTAGTACGATTTCTCTACAATACAAGTGGTGAGTCCTCAAGTTTGTGGATAATGTCTTAATGCATGCTATGTATAAAGACTATTTTTCCTTTTTATCGTATGCTTGACTTTGAGGGTGAGCCTGGTTGCTTGTCTTGGCCCCTGCTAAGTTCTATGTTTAGAGGTGTTGTTGGACAAGACTTGTATTGATGCTATGAGGCTTGACTCTCTTGAGTCTATGATATTTTATGTTATGAAAGATGTCCCTTAGCCCCAGTCATCTATCTTTTATTGTTATTTTATGGCTTCCACGACCAGGGATGTGTAATGATATAATAAAACGCTTGTTTGGGGTCCCTTTAGGTTCCCCATGCGCCGTGCAACGTCTAGGCCCTAGTCTTGGGTCATGACAAACATGGTATCAGAGCACTAGGTTGTTAATGGTCCTCGGCATCTGACACACTGCGTTGATTAGAATCTTATTCATAGTTGTGTTGTGCACTACAACTATGAGCAAGAGACTATGAGATGTTTTAGAAAATGTTTCCCTTTCTTTTTACTATATGTCGTGCTATAGAAGTTAAGGTAAGGTTTACCTCACCCCTAATGATTGTTCTTTTCTATGCTAGATCATGTCTAACAGAAGAGGAAGAAGAGCCCGCACACCCGAGAGACAAGTGGTTCATGGTGAGATCCAGGATACTCTCACTTTACTAGCTCAAGTTGTGGCTAATTAAGCCAACCAAGGGGCCCAAGCCCCTCATGCTCTTACTCCGGCATCTCGGGTGAGAGACTTTATGAGAATGAATCCATCGGAGTTCAATGGGTCTAAGGTGGATGAGGACCCTCAAGAATTTATCGATGAGGTATACAAGGTGTTGTCCATAATAGGTATGAGGTTGGAAGAAAAAGCGGAGTTGGAGGTTACCAACTCAAAGGGGGTGGCTCAAATTTTGTACACTGAATAGAAAGAGGAGAAGGGGAACAACAATGTGATTACATGGAAGGAGTTTAAGGTTGCTTTCCTCAACCAGTTCTTCCCTTTTGAGCTTAGGGAAGCCAAATGGGTGGAGTTCATTAATTTGAAGCAAGGGTCTAGAATGAATAAGTTTATGATAGGTGTGCCCGATTTGATAAGTGAAGAATATTGTACCACTATGTTGATTAATGACATGGATTTGTCCCGCTTGATGAATTATGCTGAAAAATTAGAGGGACAGAAATTGAGGAAGAGAATGGGTCATGAGACCAGGAGGGCTCATTTTGATAGTAAGTTCCAAAATCACAAGGGTGGTCGGTTTCACCAAGGCCAACGGTCTTTTTAAGAACCTAGTAGGAGATCTGCCAATGACTACCCAAGGCCCCAAGAGGGTAGTGGTGTGATGCCTAGGCTTGTGTGCCCAAAGTATGGTAAGGGTCATGGTGGCCCATGCATGAGGGCTGCTAATACTTACTATGGTTGTGGGGAAGTAGGCCATAAGGTAGTTGATTGTCCAAGAAATCGTAATAAGGGTAAGGATGTTTTTCCTCAAGGCTGAGGTGCTAATACGGTTCCTTTGGGTAGAGGAGGTCAACAAGGTTGTGCCCTAAGGCACAATCGGTTTTATGCTTTACATGAAAGGCAAGGGATTGATGAGATGCCCGATATCGTCACTGATATGCTAAAAGAATTTGATTTTGAGGTATATGCATTGATAGACCCAGGTGTCACTCTTTCTTTTGTTACTCCTATTATTGCCAAAAGTTTCATATTGATCCCGAATTATTGTGTGAGTCTTATAAGGTGTCTACTCCTATAGGTGCATCTATTATTGCTAGAAAGGTCTATAGAAATTATCCCATTTTCATCTTGCATAAAATATTGCCTTGTGATCTTGTTGAGTTGGACATGGTTGATTTTGATGTCATTCTTGGGATGGATTGGTTGCATGCATATTATGCCACTATTGATTGTAGAACTCGTAGGGTTAAGTTCCAATTCCCAAATGAACCTATCCTTGAGTGGGAGAGTTATGATGTGGTAGTCAAGGATAGGTTCATCTCTTGCATTAAAGACTAAAAGTTAATATCTAAGTGGTGTCTCTATCATCTTGTGAGGGTTAGGAATGTGGAGTCCAAAGTCCTTCCCATAGAGTCAGTTCTGGTGGTAAATGAGTTTCTTGATGTCTTTCTAAATGACCTTCCCAGTGTTCCTCCCTAAAGGGAAATAGATTTTGGTATAGATCTTCTTTCCGATACTCAACCCATTTCTATTCCCTCTTACTGTATGGTCCTAGCGGAGTTAAAGGAGTTGAAGGAGCAATTGAGGGACTTATACGATAAGGGTTTTATTAGACCTAGCCAATCACCTTGGTATGCTTCGGTGTTGTTTGTGAGGAAGAAGGATGGGTCTCTTAGAATGTATATTGACTACCGGCAACTTAATAGGGTCACCTTCAAGAATAAATATCCTCTACCAAGAATTGATGATTTGTTTGATCAACTTTAAGGGGATAGCCGCTTATCTAAGATTGATTTTTGGTCTAGGTATCATCAAGTGAAGGTGAGGGAGTGTGACCATCCCAAGACTGCCTTCCGAACTAGGTATTGGCATTATGAATTTGTGGCTATGTCTTTTGGGTTGACTAATGCACTTGCTATCTTTGTGAATCTTATGAATAGGGTCTTTAAACCCTACCTTGATTTGTTTGTGGTGGTATTCATTGATGATATTTTGATTTATTCTCATAGTGAGTAGGATCATGTGGCTCATTTGAGGGTAGAGCTAGAAATGTTAAGGGAAGAGAAATTGTATGCTAAATATGAGAAGTGTGAATTTTGGTTGAAGGAGGTTACTTTTCTAGGTCGTATGGTGTTGGGGGATGGTATTAAGGTGGATCCTAAAAGGACGGATGTGATTAGAAATTGGCCTAACCCTTAACCCCATTGGACATTAGAAGCTTCTTGGGCTTAGCAGGTTACTATCAAAGGTTTGTGAATGGGTTCTCTTCTATTGCTTCTTCTATGACTAAGTTGACACTAAAGAAGACTAAATTTGTGTGGATCGATGAGTGCAAAAGGAGTTTCCAAACCTTGAAGGATGAGCTTGTGTCCACTCCTATATTGTCTCTACCAGAAGGGTTGGAAGAATTTGTTGTGTGTTGTGATGCCTCCCGGATTGATTTGGGTTGTGTTTTGATGCAAAATAGTAAGGTGATAGCTTATACTTCTAGGCAACTCAAAGTGTATTAAAAGAATTATCCTACTCATGATCTTGAATTGGCCGCCGTGATTTTTGCTTTGAAAATTTGGCGTCATTATATGTATGGAGTGCATGTTGATGTTTTTATCGATCATAAGAGTCTCCAATATGTGTTAACTCAAAAAGATCTTAACTTAAGTCAAAGAAGGTGGTTAGAACTTCTTAAGGATTATGATACGAGTGTACATTATCATCCCAGTAAGGCTAATATTGTGGCGGATGCTTTGAGTAGGGTATCTATGGGTAGCCTAGCTCATGTTGATGGTGGGGGTAAAGAGGTGGCCGGGGAGGTTCATCGGTTGGCTAGATTGAGGGTTAGGTTAGAAGAGGTTGATAATGATGGAATTGTGGTTGTTGATGGTTCAAAGTCTTCCTTGGTTGATGAGGTAAAAGCAAGGCAAGATCTTGACTCGTCCTTGTTAGAATTGAAAGCCTTGGTGAAAGAGGGCAAGGTGGAGGATTTCTCCCAAGGGGGAGATGGTGCCTTTAGGTACTAAGGTAGGTTGTTTATGCCTTGTATTGATGACTTGAGAGAGAAGATTCTTGATGAGGCTCATAATTCTTCTTATTCAATTTACCCCGGTTGCACAAAGATGTATAGGGATTTGAGGGATGTGTTTTGGTGGGGAGGTATGAAGAAAGACATTTCCAAATTTGTATTCGGTTGCCATAGTTGCCAACAAGTCAAAGTTAAACATCAACGACCGAGTGGCCTAACCCAAGGCGTAGAGATTCCTACTTGGAAGTGGGAGGAGATTAACATGGATTTTGTAGTTGGGTTTCCTAAGACCAAAAAGGGCTTCGATTCTATTTGGGTTGTGGCTGATAGAATGACAAAGTCTGCTTATTTCCAGCCAGTTAAGACTACTTATAGGGCCAAAAATTATGCTAGATTGTACATTCATCATTTGGTGAGATTGCATGGGGTGCCCTTGTGTATCATATCGGATCGTGGTGGTCAATTCACTTCACACATTTGAAGGTCCTTCCAAAGAGGTCTTGGAACCAAGGTAAAGCAGTATGACCTTCCACCATCAAACGGATGGCCGAGGAGAAAGAACTATCCAAACTCTTGAGGATATGCTTAGGGCTTGTATTTTGAAGTTCAAGGGTAGTTGGTCATCTTCCATTGACTGAATTTGCTTATAACAATAGCTATCATCTAGCATTGGCATGGCCTATTTTAAGGCCCTCTATGGTAGACATTGTAGATCACTGATTGGGTGGTCTGAAGTGGGAGAAATGGCTTTGTTGGGTCCGGATCTGGTTATGTATGATATGGAGAAGGTAAGGTTGATTAGAGAAAGGTTGAAAACATCCCAAAGTCACCAAAATTCCTATGTCGATGTGAGAAGAAAGGAACTTGAACTTAAAGTTGGTGATTGGGTCTATTTGAAGGTGTCACCCATGAAAGGTGTGGTTCGTTCTGGTAATAAGGGTAAATTGAGTCCAAGATTTGTGGGTCCTTATAGTGTTATAAGTAGGATTGGTAAGGTGGTTTATGAGTTGAAGTTGCCTAGTGAAATGGAATTGGTTCATCCGGTCTTCCATGTGTCTATGTTGAGCAAGTGTATGGGTGATCCGAATGCTATTGTTCCATTGGACGTTGTGGGTGTGGTTGAAGACAACTTGACATATGAAGAGGTTCCAGTAGAGATCTTAGATAGACAAGTGAGGAGGTTAAGTAACAAGGATGTTGCTTCCGTTATCCTTTGGAGGAATCAACAAGTTGAAAGTGCTACATGGGAGGTCGAAGCGGACATGCAGAAATGATATCCTTCTCTTTTCCATTCTACTCAAGCATAAGGTACTAATTATAAGTCTTCTATGTAATTTCATGTCTCATGATTCAGCCCTTATGTCTTTTGCATGCATTCATGTTTAAATTGACAAGTTCATGGTGATTTTGATACTTATGTTGAGATTTTTTAAACGATGTTTAAGTGTATTATTGCATTCTTGTTGGGAATGATTTCTTTATGATTACTCTTCTTATATATGCTTCTTTGACATTCGGGGACGAATATTTCCAAGGGGGAGATATCAAAACGACCCCAAAAAGTGCCCGAAAATATGCCTTGGAAATACCTATAATCGTAATTTCCATATATCTCAAAATCCATGCATGATATCAAAAATCTGACTTCATATTCGTGATTAGGGGGAAATATTGAGTGGGAAATGGGTCTAACCCCAATTTTAGAGCAAATGATTCGCAATTTCATTCTCTCAAAATTTTGATTTCCAAAATCGATCTACAACGGTGCCGCGATGCACAGCCCTCGCGGACGTGTGTAAATCTATCCTCCGCAATAAGTCCATGATGTGGACCACACGCGAACCTATGCATTTTGTTTCCAGTGATCTAATCTTTGCCCAAGAATTTTGGGTCTTGGGCCTAAGTCCTCCCATGCATGAAAATACTTATACTTAGCCATATTTCACCTTCATATCATGCAAGACATTCCCAATACTCTTTCAAACACTTAGACAAATATTTCACCCCAAATTTTAAGTCCCAAATCTCACCCAGATCTTAAGGATTTCACTCAAGCTTCAAATCTCGATTTTCAATCTTGATCAAGAATTCTCCAAAGTCAAGGTATGTGGGTTTCAACCATTGGGTCCTTTCACCCATGGTGCCCAAGATTCCTCTTTACCTAAATTTCATAACTGTATGTTGATTTTATTTATGGGCCTTCTATCATGAATTGAACTATGAATTATCTTGGGGTTTTGTAAGAGTGTGACTGTTTTAGCATGTTTTGAGCTATTAATTTTAGATATATCTTGAGATTTGATGAAAGTTTTGATGTATATTGTATGATGGTGTTACCAAGTATTAGTGGGATGATTTACTTCAAAATTTCTTGCATGATTTCACTATTTAATTGCATGATTTTACACTAGTATTGCACACCCACCAAGTGTGTGATAAAATGTCCAGTTAATGTATCTTGAGTTGTTGAAGGCCTAAGGCTTGGCATATGAGTTAAATGACTTTATGATGATGAAAAGGGTGATAAGAATGTGTTGGTGTCATGAGAAGTATATATGTGGTGGTTTCATCAGAAGTATGCATGTGTTGGTGTCATGAGAAGTATCTATGTATCAGTGACATGAGAAGTATGTATGTGTTGATATCATGTGAGGTATCTATTGTGTTGTGAGTTGACCATAGCCAATTGAGGGGTAATGCCTCAATCACCAAGATGGGGGTGGTAAGCCATCAACCAATTGAGGGGTTAGTACCTCAATTTCCTCAGATGGGGGCGATTTGCCATCAACCGATTGAAGGGTTGGTACCTTAATCGTTTTGGATAGGGGCGGTATGCCATCAACCAATTGAGGGTTTGGTACCTCAAACGTCTCAGATGGGGCCAGTATGCCATCAACCAATTAAGGGATTGGTACCTCAGTCACTTCTAACGTGTAGTCTATCTTAGATTCCAAGTACTAAGTTGCTTGGTCTATAATGATGGTCTATTTCTATATATGTAATATGTTCTATATATAAGCATGTTTTACTTTAAGCATCATTCATGCATTCCATATTGTTATATGATCATCTATTGCTTAAATATGCATTTTGCCGATGTTGCTCATCTATTATTGCATTGCATCCTACATACTTAGTACATTCAAATATATTAACGCGTACTCTATGCCTGCAAGATGTTACCATATAGGAACCGGAGCCCCACTTAATCATCCTCCTCCTCCACATGGCCAATATGTTTTCTCTACAAAGAAAGTAGTGAGTCCTCAACTTTGGGGACAATGTCTTGGTCTCTTGCTATGTATAAAGACTCTCTTTCTTTTTTATTGTACGCTTGACTATGAGGGTGAGTCTGGTTGCTTGTCTTGGCCCTCACTAAGTTCTATGTTTAGAGATGTTGTTGGACAGGATATGTACTGATCCTATGAGCCTTGACTCTCTTGACTCTTTGATGTTTTGTGCTATGAAAGATGTCCCTTAGCCCCATTCATCCCTATTTACTATATTTTATTATTCTTTTATTGCTTCTGCGACCAAGGATATGTAATGATATGATAAGAGGCTTACTTGGGGTCCCTTCGGGTTCCTCATGCGTCGTGTCACATGTAGGCCTTAGGCTTGGGTATTGACAAAAAATAGAGGAATTTTTGAGGATTTGCTTATATAAAGTATTGGGATAAGTCCCAATTAACTTTCTTAACTCAAAAAAATTTTAACCATGGGGGAATAGTAGTGCGACGCGCCTTTGTCTCAGACCTGTTTTCCACAATTTCATCAAAAAATTATTTTTTTATACGGGTGACCTAAAATCAAAGGTGACTTTTTTCCTATACAATTTTTCCTCTTGAAAAAGAATACAAAGTTATATTTGCAAAATAATTCACGAATTTTGAAATATTCAAGAAATACATCATAGGTTTTTCCCGAGTCATATTTGGAGGTGTTACAATTTCTCCCCCTTGGGAACATTCGTCCCAAATGTTATGAGACTGAACTTTAGAGGAATGACATGATACTTTTCATCCCTAACATAAATGAATCAATGCAACATAAACATCATTTTTTATAAAAGCTCAAACTTATACATAAAAATGTCATTAAAATATGATACTATAGTATGAATGCATGCAACTTGACTCTAAGGGCTGAATTGTATGAATTGACACTTTAAACATGAACATATCATTGCCTTAGGCTTGAGTGGAGTGGAAAATATAGGGATATCATTTCATCATGTCCGCTTCCACTTCCCAAGTCACACTTTCAACTTGTTGGTTCCTCCAAAGAACTTTAACGGACGTTACTTCTTTATTCCTCAATCTCTTAGTATTCCACCGAAAATACTTCATATGTCAAATTCTCTTTAATATAACATCTTCCAATGGACCTATGGAATTTGGATCTCCCATGAACTTCCTTAATATTGACACATAGAAAACCGAATGAATTGTGTTAATCTCCAAAGAAAACTCTAACTCACATGCCACCTTACCAAGCCTTCTCACAACCTTATAAGGACATACATACCTAGGCTCAACTTCCCCTTCTTACCAAATCGTACCACAACCTTCATATGTAATTTCATGTCTCATGATTCAGCCCTTATGTCTTTTGCATGCATTCATGTTTAAATTGACAAGTTCATGGTG
>JAABOM020072121.1:0-15958 GCA_011800125.2 Solanum clarkiae | reverse complement strand
CTTCTCACAACCTTATAAGGACATACATACCTAGGCTCAACTTCCCCTTCTTACCAAATCGTACCACAACCTTCATAGTTGATACCTTCTAATAAACCCAATTATCAACATTAGACTCAATATCCCTTCTCCTTTCATTGGAAGAGGACTTTTGTCTACTTTGAGTGGTATTCAATTTCTCTCTTATGAGTCTTACTTTTCCTTAAAATCCATAACAAAATCCATTCCAATCAAAGCAATTTCCCAACTTCAAAACATCCCACCGATGACGCACATCTTCTCCCATATAGGGTCTCAAATAGCATCATCTCAATGCTTGAATGATAACTATTGTTATAGAAAACTCGATGAGAGGTAGATGATTATCCTAACATCCTTTAAATTCCAAAACACAAGTCCTCAATATGTCTTCCAATGTTCGAATTGTCCTCTCGGTTTGCCCATCGGTTTGAGGATGGAATGCGGTACTTAAATTCACTTTAGTACTAAGACCCCTTTGAAATGACTTCCAAAAGTGGGAGATAAATTGAGTGAGCACCACCATCTAAAATAATGGACAATGGAATCCCATTAAACCTTACCAACTCCCAAATATATAACTTGGCATAATCCTCGACACCAAAATTCATCTTAATCGGCAAGAAGTGAGACGATTTCATCATACGACCCAGTGTTATCCATCCAGAATAAAAGTGTCTCTTTGTCTTAGGAAGCCTCACTACAAAATCCATATTAATCTATTCCTACTCCTAAGTGGAAATCTCAATATTTTGAGACAAGCCACCTAGTCTTTGGTGTTCCACTTTAAGTCATTGACAATTGGAGCATTCGGGCACAAATTTAGTAATGTCTTTCTTCCATTCCGTCCATATGCATTCCTTAAGTCTCTATATATCTTAGTGGAACTAGGGCGAAATAGGAAGAATTGTGAGCCTCTTACAATATAAAATTTCTCAAACCATCAACATCTGGTACATACAATCTCCCTTAATAACGAAGCACCCCATATCCACTTTGTGAGAAGACCTCTATCTTTTCTCCCTTGACTATGGTCTTCAATTCAACCAAGGAGGGATCAAGATCTTATTTAGACTTGACATCCTCAATCAATGATGATCTGGAACCGCTTACCACTATGACACCGCTATTCTCAGCCTCACTCAACTTTACCCCCAATCTAGTTGATCTATGTACTTCCTTTGCCAATTCCCTCTTCCCATCATCTCTAAGTTGTGAAAGTCCCCATGGACCTTCTACTAAGTGCATCGGCTAAACATTAGCCTAACCCGGGTGATACTTCACACTCATATCATAATCTTTGAGAAGTTCAACCATCTTCTTTGTCTTAATTTGAGATATCCTTGTGTAAACACATGTTTGAATCTCTTATGGTCGGTGAACACCTCAACATGAACCTTATATAAATAATGGCACCGAATCTTCAACACAAACACAATGGCGGCTAGTTCAAGATCATGCATTGGATAGTTCTTCTAATGCACATTTAGTTGCCTTGAAGCATAGACAATCACCTTATCATTTTTCCTCAATACACAACCTAAACCATTTCTTGAGGCATCACAATACACAACAAACCCATTGATACCCTCCGGCAATGTAAACAATTAGAGCCAATGTCAACCTATCCTTCAAAGTTTGGAAGCTTTTCTCATACTCATCCGTCCACACAAACTTCACTTTCTTTTGGGCCACTATAGTCAATGGGGAAAAAATTTAGGAGAACCTTTGAACAAATCTACTATAATACCCTACTAGCCCCAAGAAACTACTAATATCCTTGGGAGTCAATGGCCTTGACCAATTTCTCACTACTTTCGCCTTCTTGGAGTCAACTTTTATCCCATCATTGGACATAATATGCCCAAAAATGCAACATTCTTCAACCAAAACTCACATTAGTTAAACTTGGCAAATAACTTCTCATCATTCAAGGTCTACAAGACCACCTTTAAATGACCTGTGTGATCTTTTTCATCTTGTGAATAAACAAAACTGACTGGCTGTGTTGCCAATAGGTGTAAGGAAGGTCGCCCTGAAAGTCAAATTTCCCAAGGAGAACAAGTTCAACAAGTAGTTCAACAAGGATCTCAAAAAGTAGATGGACAAAGTAACAATTGATTTTATTCCATGCATATTAGGCAAGAGGAGAAGGAGGTTCTCGATGTTGTCACAAGTAGGTCGTGACTCTTTAATTATGATGTTTATGTTTTGCTTGATTCGAATGTCAACTTATCATTTGTTACTCCCTTGCTAATATATGTGATATATGCCCCGAAACCTTTTGAGATCCTTTGTTGATATATACTCCTACTGGTGAGTCAATTTTGGCCAAAAAAGTCTATCAAAATTATCCCGTGTTGGTCTTGGCTAAAGTTATTCTTTGTGATCTTGTTGAACTTGATATGGTTGATTTTGATGTCATTCTTGACATGAATTATTTCTATGCTTCTTATGCGTCTATCGATTATAGATCCCATAGGATTAAGTTCCAATTCCCTAATGAACTAATCCTTGAATGGAGGGGGTAGTAATTTGGTGTTTAAGGTTCAATTCATTTCTTGTATTAAATTTCACAATTTGATTGCTAAGGGGTGTGTCTATCATTTTGTGTCGGTTAAGGATGTCATTTTTGAAGTTCCCTCTCTTCAATCAGTTTCTATCAAAAATAATTACATCAATCTTCTTCTTGATATCGAACTAATTTTTGCTCCTCCTTACTGTATGATCCCATCAGAACTAAAAGAGTTGAAGGAACAATTGAAGGACTTGTTGGAGAAGGGTTTCAGTAGGCCAAGCACATGACCATAGGATGCCCCGTATTGTTTTTAAGGAAGAAGAATGGATCACTTTGGATGTGTATAGGCTACTGACAGCTGAACAAGGTGATCATAAAGAAAAAGTATCCAATTCTAAGGATAGATGATTTGTTTGACCAATTGTAAAAGATGACTTACTTCTCCAAAATTGATCTCTAGTTTGGCTATCATCAACTAAGGGTAAAGGAGTATGATATCCTCAAGGCGGCATTTCGAACAAGGAATGCTATTTTGAATTCTTAGTTATATCTTTTGCTGACCAATGCTCTGGTGATGTTCATATTCCTAATGAATAGGGTTTTCAAATCTTGTCTTGATAATTTTATGGTGGTCTTCATAAATGACATTTTGATGTACTCCTGCAATAAGAAGAACATAAATCATTTGAGGGTTTGCTTCAAAAGTTGAGGGATAGATAATTTTTGCAAAATTTAGCAAATGTAACTTTTGGTTGAGAGAGGTTGCATTTCTTGGTCATGTGGTGCCTAGTGATGGAATTATGGTTTCCAAAAAATATGAAGGTAGTAAGGAATTGGTCTTGATCGTTGTCTCCTTCGGATATTAGGAGCTTCTTGGGTTTGTCTAAGTACTATAGAAGTTTTGTTGAAGGATTTTAATTTATTGCATCTCCTTCGACAAAGTTGACTCAAAATAAAGTGGAGTTTCAATGGTCAGAGGAATGTTAAAAGAGTTCCAGACATTGAAAAATCATCTTACTTTGGCTCCTTTCTGACCTTACCGAAAAGTTCTAATGGATTTATCATCTGTTGTGATGCTTCATGTGTGAGTTGGTGTTGTCTTTTGATGAAAAATAGTATAGTTATATCATATGCTTTGAGCCAATTAAAGGTGCACGAACGAAACTATCCAACTCATGATCTTGAACTAGAGATAGTTGTTTTCTCTTTGAAAATTTGGCTTTATTATCTTTATGGGGTAAATGTTGATATATTTACCAACTATAAAAGCTTGCAATATGTGTTTAGCCAAAGTGATTTGAACTTGAGGCAAAGGAAGTTGCTTGAACTCGTAAAATACTATGACATGAGTGTGTTAAACAAGGTCAATTTTGTGGCTAATGAACTTGTAGTATGGCTCATATTAAAGATGGAAATAAAGAGTTAGTAAAAGATATGCACCATTTGTCCCGAGTAGGTGTGAGTCTAAGTGATTCTAATAAGGATGGAATTCATGTGCAAAATGGGTCCAAATCAGTATTAGTAGAGGATGTCGAACTAGAGGAAGACTTGGATCTAACATTGCTTGAATTGGCGAAATTGGTGGTGAAAAGAAGGTGGAGATCCTCTCACAAGGGGGAGATGGTGTGCTATAGTACCAATGTTGGTTATGCATTCTAAATGTTGATTCCTAAGAGATAATTTTGAGCGAAGCTCATAATTGCCAAAATTCTATCCATCTAGGTTCTAGCAAGATATATAGAGATCTAAGAGAGGTGTGATGGTGGAATGAGATTAAGAGAATATGAAAAAGTTTTTGAATAAAGGTCCAAATTGCCAACATGTGAAGGTTGAGCATTAAAGACCGAATGGTTTGTCCCAAGACATTGAAATTCCCAATTGGAAGTGGAAATATATGAATATCGACTTCAAGATAGACTTGTCTTGTAGCTAGAAGCAACATGAATCAATTTGAGTGATTTGATTTGTATATCAAAGAGTTGGTAAGGTTGCATCGCATGCCATTGTCCATCTAATCGGATCAGAATATTCAATACACCTTACATTTTTGGAAATCATTCCAAAGATGACTTGGTACCACAATGAAGTTAAACATTGCTTTCTATCCTCAACCTATAGGCAAGTCGAGAGGACAATTCACTCTTTGATAGACATGTTAAGGGCTTGTGTATATTATATCAAAGGTTATTGGGATGATCATCTATCACTTATTCAATTTTACTACAACAATATTTACCACTCAAGTATTAAAAAAGCCCCCATTTGGAGCACTGTATAGGAGGATATGTAGATCTCCGGTCGGGTGGTCTAAAGTAGGTGAGATGGTGTCACGACCCAATCCTTGGCCTAGACGTAACACGGCAAAAGGAGAACCCAAAGGAACCCCAAACAAGCCTCTTAGCATATCAATCACATATCCTTGGTCGCCGAAGCATAACAACAACACATAGAGATATAAATAAGGGAAACGAGACTAAGGGAAGTTTTAGATAATCATAAAATACTCAAGAGTCAAGCTCAAAGCATAGATACATCAATTGTTCCAACAACACCTCTAAACATAGATTAGAGCGGTGACCAAGGAACTCTCTGGGCTCACCCTCATAGTATCAAGTGTTCAACAAAAGGAAATAACAAAAAGGCAAGGGTAACATAGATAGCATCCTCGAACTTGAGAACTCACCAAAGCATATCTCCAAAGCACTGAACTAGCCATGTGGATGATGATCGAGAGGTTCTCCAGTTCCTACATGGTAAAATCATGTAGACATAGAGTATGCGTTAGTACATTTGAATATACTAAGAATGTAGGATGCAATGCAACAAGACATAGGCGACATAATCGAAATTCATAATCATAGGCAATGGATAAGTATAATATCAACATGGCATGCATGAACAATACTTGAAGAAAACATGCTTGTAAATCATATAACTTGCAAATAAAGATTACATGTGTGGGAAGAGACCATATCAACATAGCACAAGTAAACTATCACTTGAACTCCAAGGCATGCCACCCCCTTGGAAGGTGATTGAGGTACCTACCCCTCAATGTGGTAGTATGGGCATGCCACCCCCTCAACAAGGTGATTAAGGTACATACCCCTCAACGTGATAATACGAGCATGCCACCCCCCAACAAGGTGATTAAGGTACACACCCCTCAACAAGGTAGTAGTGGCATACCACCCATCCACAAGGTGATTGAGGCTTATCACCCCCTCAAGAAGGTGATTGGTCATGCCAAGGAGTGGTAAACTCACAACACCATAGATATGTTTCATAAATCCAAGCATACATACAATCCATTAATCATCATACCGTCACTAGACTTGTAAACCATGCAATAGATCATCAACACTCAAGAATCTTTGTCAAGACATTTTATCAAACACTTAGCGGGTGTGTAATGCTAGTTCAAAATCATGCAATTCAAGAGTGAAATAATATGAGAAAACTCAATTTAAATCAACCCCCAATGCATTGTAATACCATCTTGTAAGATAACTTGAAATCCATCATCAAATCTCATAAAAGATCATAGTTTCATAGACTAAAACATGCATAGTCTCAATAGACAAAACCAATTTATAGTATAAGCTTGGAACAGATAAACATGCATAAATCAACAATATTTCATAAAAACCCAACATAATTTATAATCAAAATCCATAATAAGAGATATTCATAGGTAATGTAACTTGAAAACAAGGAATTTTCATAAAAAGGAAGATTGGGCTCCATGGGTGAAAGGACCTAATGGTTGAAACCCACATACCTCAAACTTGGATTTTCTTGATGTAGTCTTAAAGGAGACTTGAATCTTGAATCGATTTCTTGAGATCCGGAATTAAACTTGAGACACTTGAATTTGGATGAAATATTTGGTTAAGTGTTGGAGAGAGTTTTGAGAGGGTCTTGAGTCATATAAAGTTGAAAAAATGGCTAAGTCTATATGTTTTCATGCATATGTGGGCAGGGGGCTATGAAGCCAAAGCCTATGGGCCAAAACAGAATTTTCAGGAGAAATTAACACTGATCCGCGTATCGCCACTTAAAATCAAAATTTTTCAAAAACCATTTTTCGCTATGGATCCACTGAAATCGAGGTTATACCCGTCTCCCACTCAATTTTTCTCCCTGATCACGAATATGAAGTCAGATATTCGATATCACACACGGATTTTGAGAAATATTAAAATTACGATTATGGGCATTTCTGAGGCACATTATTTTGGGGCGTTTCAATATCTCCCCCTTGGGAACATTCATCCTTGAATGTTAAAGAAACGTACATAAGAGAAGTAACCATGAAGATTTCAGCCCTACATGAATGCAACAAATACATTTAAACATCATTTTAAAAATCTCAACATGAATGTCAAAATCACCTTAAACTTGTCAAAATAAACATAAATGCATGCAAAATGACATAATGGCTGAAACTTTAGACTTAAAATTATGTAGGGGACTTAAATTTAGTACCTTAGGCTTGACTAGAGTGGAAGAGATATGGATATCATTTTCTCATGTCCGCCTCGGCTTCCCATGTGGCACTTTCAACATGTTGGTTTCTCCAAAGAACCTTGACAGAAGCTACATTCTTGTTTCTCAACCTCTTCACTTGTCTATCCAAAATATCCACCGGGACCTCCTCATAAGTCAAAATAGCTTTTACCATAACCACATCATCCAAAGGTACAATATCACTTGGATTACCCACACACTTTCTCAACATAGATACATGGAAGACCGGACGAACCATATTCATATCAATGGGCAACTCCAACTCATAGGTCACCTTACCAATCTTCCTCAATACTCTATTAGAAACCACAATTCTTGTGCTCAATTTACCCTTCTTGGCAAATCGGACTACACCCTTCATGGGTGAAACTTCCAAGTAAACCCAATCACCAACCTTAAACTCAAGATCTCTCCTCCTCACATCGGAATAGGACTTTTGTCTACTTTTGGTTGTCTTTACTCTCTTCCTTATCAACCTCACCTTCTTTAAGGCCTCTATGACTAAATACGGACCTAGGAAAGCCATCACCCCCACTTCAAACCATCCAATCGAGGACCTACCTACTATAAAGAACTTCAAAAGGAGCCATACCAATGCTTGAGTGGCTGCTATTGTTGTCAGAAAAATCCATGAGTGGAAGATGTTCATCCCAACTACCCTTAATCTCCAAAACATAAGCTCTAAGCATATCCTCAAGGGTTTTGATAGTTCTCTCGGCATGGTCATCCGTTTAAGGGTGAAAAGTCGTGCTATGCTTTACCTTGGTACCAAGACCTCTTGGGAAGGACCTCCAAAAGTGTGAAGTGAATCAAGAACCATGATCCAAAATTATAGACAAAGGCACCTCATGTACTCTAACCAACTCGTGTATAAACAAGTTAGCATAATCTTCGGCACCATAAGTAGTTTTGACCAATAGGAAGTGAGCCAACTTTGTCATTCTATCCACAACAACCTATATAGAATCAAAATGCTTTCTAGTCTTAGGTAACTCAACCACAAAATCTGTGTTGATTTCCTCCCACTTCCAACTAGGAATCTCCATATCTTGGGCTACCCGGCCTTTGATATTCAGCTTTTACTTATTGGCAATTCTAACATCCGGATATGAACTTGGCAATGTCCCTGTTCCTACCACCCCACAATACACTTCCCTCATATCTCTATACATCTTTGTAGAACTGGGGTAAATAGAATAGGATGAATTATGAGCCTCATCTAAAATCTTTTTTCTCAAGTCATCAACACTAGGAACACACAATCTATCTTGGTACCTAAGGGAACCATCTCCCCCTTGGAAGGAAACCTCCATTTTACCATCTCTCACCAAGGCCTACAACTTCAGCAAGGCGGGGTCAAGATATTATTTTGCCCCTTTACCTCCTCAATAATGAAGACTTAGAACCATGAATAACACCTACACCCCCACTATCAACTTCTTCTAACCTTACCCCCAACCTAGCCAACCGATGAACCTCTCTAGCCACCTCCTTGCCACTATCATCGACATGAGCTAGAATACCCATAGACACCCTACTTAGAGCATCGGCCACAACATTAGCTTTGTCGGGGTGATAATTCACACTTATATCTTTAAGGAGCTCTAACCACCTTCTTTGTCTCAAGTTAAGATCTTTTTGGGTGAACAAATGTTGGAGACTCCTATGATCGGTGAGCATATCAACATGAACCCCGTACAAAGTAGAGATGCCAAATTTTCAAAGCAAATACCATGGCCGCTAATTCAAGATCATGGGCGGGATAATTTTACTCATGAAAAGTTTTCTAGAGGGATATGCTATCACCTTACTATTTTGCATCAAAACATACCCTAAACAAATTCTTGAGGCGTCACAATATACAAAAAACCCTTCCAACCCTTTTGGTAGAGACAAGATAGGAGCAGAGACAAACTTATCTTTCAAAGTTTGGAAACTCTTCTCACATTCATCAGTCCACACAAATTTTGTCTTCTTTGGGTCAACTTAGTCATAGGAGAAGAATAAAAGAGAAACCATTAACAAACCTCTAGTAATAACCTGCCAAACCCAAGGAATTTCTAATGTCAGATAGAGTCAAAGATCTAGGCCAATTCCTAATTACCTCCGTCTTCGTAGGGATCCACCTTAATACCATCACCCAATACCACATGTCCCAGAAATGCAACCTCTTTCAACCAAAACTCACATTTTTTATATTTAGCATACAACTTCTCCTCCCACAAGATTTTCAACATCACCCTTAAGTGATTCACATGCTCCTCCTCACTATGGGAATAAATCAAGATATCATCAATAAAAACATCCACAAACACATCAAGGTAGGGTTTGAAGACCCTATTCATAAGATCCGTGAATATAGTCGGTGCATTAGTCAACCCAAAGGACATAAACACAAACTCAAAGTGCCCATACCTAGTCCGTAAAGCCATTTGTGGAATATCACACTCCCTCACTATCACTTAATGATACCCGAATCGATAATCAATCTTAGAAAAGAGACTAGCCCTTTGAAGTTGATCAAAAGGGTTATCAATCCTTGCTAAAGGGCACTTGTTCTTTATTGTGACTCTATTAATTCGCCGGTAATCAATGCACATCCTAATAGAACTATCATTTTTCTTCGCAAAGAATACTAGTGCACCCAAGGTGACTTACTAGGCCTTATAAAACCATTCTCCAACAAAACCCTCAATTGCTCCTTCAACTCCTTCAACTCCGTCGGGGCCATACGATAAGGGGGAATACAAATTGGTTGAGTAGCGAGGAGGAGATCTATACCAAAATCTATTTCCTTTTTGAGAGAAACAACGGGAAGCTCATCGAGAAAGATATCAAGGAACTCATTAACCTTCAGAACCAACCCTATAGGAAGGACTTTGGACTAAACATCCCTAACCCTCACAAGATGATAGAGACACCCCTTATAAATCAACTTTTGGGCTTTAAGACAAGAAATGAATCTACCCTTGACCACCACATCACGACTTTCCCACTCAAGGACAGCTCATTAGAGAATTGGAATTTGACCCTATGGGTTGTACAATCAATAGAAGCATAATATGCATGCAACCAATCCATCCCAAGAATGACATCAAAATCCACCATATCTAATTCAACAAAACCATAAGGCAAGATTTTATGCAAAATGAACACGGGATAATTTCTATAGACTCTTCTAGCAACAGTGGATGTACCAACTGGAGTAGATACTTCATAAGGTTCACACAACAATTCGGGGCTAACATGAAGCTTTTTGTCAAGAAAAGGAGTAATAAAAAAAAGAATAGTAGTCAGTTCTATCAAAGCATACAGATCAAAATCAAAAGCCTTTAACATACCGGTAAAGCACTATGCCAAGTCTAGTGACCCCTAGAGAGGTATGGTTGGAAACATCAACAATCATCCACATAATCCTTAGTAACCCATGGACAATGTCCCAACTCATGATCCTTTGCACCGCACTCGAAACATACACTCGAACCAACCAAACGATCTCTTAGATAGTACCTTCCATATTTGTGACTCGTAGAGAAAACTTGAACACCAACACCCTTACCTTTCCCTTGAACAAATGGACAGTTAGGAATCTTGTGGCCCATCTTGCCACACACAAAGCATGCACCCCTGTTCTCCCACATGTGCCACTACAGTTTCTCCCACATTTTGGGCACCTAGGATGAGTAATTCCACCACCGCCACTGGGCTTACCATATGGAAGCCTACCTTCAATTTGAACTCTTATTCTTCCTTCCTTTGAGGCCACCAAGAAATCTCTCATCTTATTCCCATCACCACCACACTTGAAGCAATCCACAAGTCCCACCAAATACCTTTCTTGATATTTCTTGACACACTCTTGACAAGTGGCAAAAAGGATTCTCTTCTTTCCGTATTTAGGTACTGGTAGTCTAGCAGAAGATGAAGCGTTCCCAACTTGAGCTCTCTTAGCATCTCTCTTTCCCCACCCTAAGTTTGAAGTTTCGGGGGCATCCACCGATTGGTTAAGTTGAGGTCACCGCTTTGGCCAATATCCATAGAGCATTTCGAACCTCTGCATTTGATATATCACCGTCCTGAATGGCTTGAGACATATTCTGAAATATAACAGCTAGGAATTAGTAATAATCCCTAGAGGACTTAGCTCTACCACACGACATAGATCACGAAGGAGTGAAACATTTCCTAAAACGCATCAAAGTCTTACTCATAGTTGTAGCGCATTTCACAACCATGAATAAGACTGTAATCGATGTCGTGTGTTGGATTCCGAAGACTATTAATAACCTAGTGCTCTGATACCAAGTTTGTCATGACCCAAGCCTAGGGCCTAGACGTGACACGGCATATGGAGAACTCGAAGGAACCCCAAATAAGTCTATTAGCATATCAATCACACATCCTTGGTCGCGGAAGCATAACAACAATAACTAGAGATATAGATAAGGGAAACGGGACTAAGAGAAGTCTTGGATAATCACAAAATACTCAAGAGTCAATCTCAAAGCAGAGATACATCATTGTTCCAACAACACCTCTAAACATAGATTGGAGTGGGGGCTAAGACATTTTCTGGGATCACCCTCATAGTATCAAGGATTCAACATAAGGAAATAACAAAAAGGCAAAGGTAACATAGATAGCATCCTTGGACTTGTGGACTGACCAAAGCGTATCTCCAAAGAACCAAACTAACTACATGGAAGATGATCGAGAGGTGCTCTAGTTCCTACAAGGTAACATCATGTAGGCATAGAATATCTGTTAGTACATTTGAATGTACTAAGTATGTAGGACGCAATACAGCAAGACATAGACAACATAATCGAAATGCATAATCATAAGCAATGGGTAAGTATAATATCAATGTGGCATGTACGATCAATGCTTGAGGAAAACATGCTTGTAAATCATATAACTTGCAAATATAGATTGCATGTACAGGAAGAGACCATATCAACATAGCCCAATCAAACTATCACTTTAACTCCAAGGCATGCAACTCCCATGGAAGATGATTGAGTTACCCACCCCTCAATGTGGTAGTACGGGCATGCCACCCCCGACAAGGTAATTGAGGCTTGTCACCCCCTAGACAGAGTGATTGGGCATGCCACCCCCCAAAAAGGTGTGATCAACTCACCACACTATAGATAATTTTCATAAATATAATGCATACATACAATCCCTTAATCATCATACCGTCACTAGACTTGTAAACCATGCAGTAGATCATCAACACTCAAGAATCATTGTCAAGATATTTTATCAAACACTTGGCGGGTGTGCAATACTAGTTCAAAATCATGCAATTCAAGAGCGTAATAATATGAGAAAACTTAATGTAAATCAACCCACCAATACATAGTAAAACCCTCATGTAAGATACCTTAAAGTTCATCATCAAATCTCATAATAGATCATAGTTTCATAGCCCAAAACATACGTAGTCTCAATAGACAAAACTAATTCATAGTATAAGCTTGGAATAGATAAACATGCATAAACCATCAACATTTCACAATATCGCAACATAATTTATAATCAAAATCCATAATAAGAGATACCCATAGGTAATGTAACTTGAAAATATGCAATTTTTATAAAAAGGAAGATTGGGCAACATGGGTGAAAGGACCCAATGGTTGAAACCTATATACCTCAAACTTGGGCTTTCTTGATGTTGTCTTGAAATATACTTGAAGATTAAATAGAGTTTTGAGATCTGGAATTAAACTTGAGACAATCGAATTCACATGAAATATTTGGTTAAGTGTTGGAGAGAGTTTTGAGAGGGTCTTGAGTGATATAGAGTTGAAAAAAATGTCTAAGTATAGGTGTTTTCATGCATATGTGGGCATGGGTCTATGAACCTAAGGCCCTTGGGCCGAAACAGAATTTTCAGGAAAAATTAACACTTATCGGTGCCCTTGGCGCGTGTAGCCAAGGCACAGATTGCCACTGGAAATCAAAATTTTTCGAAAATCATTTTTCATTATGGATCCTCTAAAATCGAGTTTATACCCATTTTCCACTCAATTTTTCCCCCTGATCACTAATATGAAGCCAGATTTTTGATATCACACACGAATTTTGAGATATATAGAAATTCATGATTATGGGCATTTTCTAGGCACATTTTTGGGTCATTTCAGATGGCATTGATTGGCCCCGATTTTGTGCTTGATGCAATGGACAAGGTGAGACTCATAAAGGAGATATTGGAGGCTTCCCATAGTCACCAAAAATCATATTTGAATGTTAGGAAGAGGGAGCTTGAGTTTGAAGTGGATGATTGGGTACACTTGAAAATGTCACCTACGAAAGGTTTAACGAGTTTTGGCAAGAAAGGTAAATTGGGTCCTAAGTATTGGGACCTTATTGAGTCCTAAGGCGTATTGGAAAGGTTGAGTATGAGTTAGATTTGTATTGGAGTTGTATATAGTTCATCATGTTTCATGTGTTCGTGTTGATGAAGTTTGTCTGTGATCCAAATTCTATTGTGCCATTGGAGACTTTTAGGTGTTGAGGAGACCTTGTCCTACAAGAGGTTTCGGTTAAAATCTTTGACTGGCAAGTTAAGAGGATAAGAAACAAATAAGTTGCATCTATCAAGGTATTGTGGAGGAATCAACAGGTTGAAAGTGCTACATGGGAGGCACAAGTAGTCATGATGAAATGATATCATCATCTCCTTCCTTAGACTCAACCTAAGATACCTAGTGTTCATGCTCATATCCTCTAAATTCCTACATTTGAGCTTTTCTTGTCATAATTCGACATGTATACTCATAACACTGATTTTGAATGACAGTTTATACATAAGTTTGCAAATTTCATGAATTTAATATTTAAGTTGTGCACTATTGCATTCATGTTGGGTTGTTGATATCCAATTTACCCTATTCAGACTAGATTTGATATCTTTCGACGGCAAATATTTCCAAAAGTGAGATATTGTAATACCCCATAAGCAGAAAAATTGAAATATAGGGGAAAAGACCAGTTTGGGTTCTAGTGCTAGAGACTACAAGCCCAATCTACTGTTCATAGATAATTATATAGGTCGCAGATAGGGTCTCATAGATGGCCTCAACACTTGGAATAATTTTGAAAAATTGCGGTCCTATGTATAACAGCTTCTACGAATTATGAATGGCTCAACGGGTCATCGTTGGTTGTTGTGGACTAGATTCGGAAGATGAAATTTGAGAAACAACAAAACAAGAACTTCATATGGGCCATAGTCTTGTTGGCAGGTCATAAATGGAGTCTCGTGGTTTGGATCAGTAGGGGTGAAATTGACTAAGTGTTGATGGGATTTACGAAGGGTGTTCTATGATCCATAAAATGAAAGATGAATCGTAGATTGAGATCGTGGTTTCTGACCCCAAATTTATAGTTTTTGAAATCTTTCTATGAACATGCAGGATGAGTTGTAAATAGAACTACGGGTCATAATATTCCTCGTGGTTTGAGATCCTGTGTTGTACGAATCGCCCTGTATATGGATTGTAGATTGAACTACGATCTATAGACCCCCTTTCGTAGATAATCCTGATAGTTTTTAGTGAAGGGCTTTTAGGCATTTCCTCCTACCCTAAGTCCTAAATTACATCATTTTAATCCTACAATTGACTATATCTACCCCAACCCATATCATAATTCCCTCATTATCATCATAACTCTCATCCACAATTCCTCTCAAGTATCTCAACCCTTATGGTCCATTTAAGACTCCAAGCTAGGATTTCAAGTTCTATTCTCAAATACGGATTTTCATCATCTATTCCACTCCAAGTATGTGGGCCTCATCTATGTGTAGTTTTCACCCATGTAGTCTAATAAACCTCCCTTTTCATTCAAATTTCTATGAAGGTACTTTATAGTTTTATGATTTCACTTCAGATTCCATGACTACTATTGTATATCATAATTCCTATCAAATTATTTATGAATTATATTGCATTGAATGGATTACATGAATGTCAAGTGATTTCACCTGTATGCTACCTATGATTTTATGAATCTGTAAATGGATTCCTTCACTTGTGGTTTAAAGAGTTTCAGATTACATGATTATGCATAAATTTACTTTGTTTAACATGATTTCAAGTGTAGTGATGGTGAACCCATCTTTTTTCCTAAATTTTATGGTAAGTTATGATTATAGAGGTTTCAGATATGCAAGTAAGTTCATGTATAGGGTGACCTAAGATCCTAAATTGATAAGAATTGAAATGATAGAAGGCTTATATCCACATTACAAGTATCATAATGAAAATGAGCTACCCTATGAATAGTATTTTATGAAATGGATTAGTTTACGTGACTTACCTTATCTACTATGACAAGTTATGAATTATGACAAGTAGGGATTATGATTTTATGACAAGTATTACTATGTTTATGATATGTATTTCATGAAATTTGACTTAGAAACGAATGAGGCTAAACATAGGGGCTCAACCTATCGAATCCTTATATAAAGTCTCTAGTATCATAACTACATTGCCAATAGGAGTGGCAAGTAGGTTAAGTCGGATATGAGTCGATCAAATATGAGTTAAGCAAAAATGGAAAAATACCCAACCTGACTCATATTTTAAATGGTTAAATATGAGTTACCCAATGGATAATATGGTAAATATGGATACCCGTATTATACTGGGGACATGTTTAAAATTTCAAAAATAAATCCTTTTAGACATTCCTCACTCCTAACCCCTCCACGCCAAGCCCCCACAGAGAAAATTTAATATTTTATTTAAAAAATATTTTTTTAAAAAATTAAATATTTTACTCCCCCCCCCCCCCCATCGAGATCCCTGCTACCCCTCACCCTCGGACCCCAAAAAAATTAAAAAAATCAATTTATTTTAAATAAAAAGA
>JAABOM020072110.1:0-36216 GCA_011800125.2 Solanum clarkiae | reverse complement strand
CCAAACTTTTATAATTTAATCCAATTAAGGACTTTCGAAATCAATTTGTAAATTGCACCTCGCCAATACACCCCACTTCGTTACTTATGCCTCATAATTAACTTAAGTGCAATTTCACAAAATTTACGAAATTTTTCAACGCGACAATTTACCATAATTAATTATTTACGGGATTTAACACTAAGATAATGACTAAGTTTTTGATGTGGTTTCAAGTCTTATATTTCAGCCCCTACGTCATTCAAATGCATTCATGCTTAAATTGGAAATTTCATGATGATTTTACACTTATGATGAGGTTTTGAAAATGATGTTTTAAGTGTAATGTTGCATTCTTGTTGGGGCAGATTTCTTTATGATAACTCTTGTCTTGTACATCTCTTTTACATTCGGGGACGAATATTCCCAAGAGGGAGATATTGTAATGACCCCAAAAAGTGCCCAAAAACGTGCCTCGAAATGCCCAGAATTTTAAATTTCATATATCTCAAAATCCATTCGTTATTTCAAAAATCCGACTTCGAGTTCTTGTTCAGGAGGTCTAAATTAGTGGAAAACGTGCCTAACCCTGATTTAAGAGCAAAGATTTAGCAATTACGTAAATTCAAGAATGCAATTTCCAGAATAGTTTCCGCGTCTGGGGCGCAATGTTATTTTGTACATATTTTCTGTTTCGGGACCAAGGCATTAGGTCTTGGGCCCAAGGGTTCCCATAAGTGTTTTTACCTATACTTAGCTAAATTTCAGCCTTACATCATCCTTTACATTTCCCAATACTCCCCAAAATACTTAGTCATATTTTCACTCCCAAAGCTCAAGTGCCAAACCCTCATCCCAAGATAAGGTTTCCTTCAAGGATTTCATTTAAGCTTCAGGTCTCCATCTTCAATATCTTTCAAGGGTTCTCCAAAGATAATGTATGTGGTGTTGAATCACAGGGTCCTTTCACCCATGGTGCCTAAGTTTCCTTTTTACTAATATTTGCATGATTTAAAATTGATTTTACTAGTGGATCTTGTATAACAAGAAATTTACTACACAGTGATTTTAATTCATGAAAGTATAGTTGCTTTAGCATGTTTTGAGCTCTAAATCTTGGATCTAACGTTGGATTTGAAGAAGGGTTTTGATATGAATGTCTTGGAGGTGTTACAAGGTATTGATTGATTGTTTTACAACAGATTTTCTTGCATGATTTCATCTATAAATTGTATGGTCTTTTACCCCTATTTCACACCCTCAAAGTGTTTGATAAAATGTCCGGATGTGTTTTCTTGAGGAATTAAAGGTCCAAAGCATGAGATATGATATGAATGATATTATGATGATTAAATGATCTTATGTATATGATTATTCCTATATGAAGTGTTGCACTAGAGCATATGATAAATCCTATATAAAGTGTTGCATTAGACCATACCTGATCTGGGGGGACAAGAGCCCGGGTAATCATGTTGGGGGTTTATACTCATCAAACATACGAGGAGTTTATACTTTGTCACCATGTTGGTAAGGTGTGATTAACATCAACTATGTGAGGGCTTTATATCACACAACTACCAAGGGGTTTATACCTTGAACAACGAGCTTGGTCTCTTCTTCACTTATGATATCCTGTATGAGTATGGTTTACTTGAGCATATTTTACTTAAGCATTGAACATACATGTCATATTGTTATATTATGTTTATTGCTTAATATTACACATTTTGACTATGATGCCTACTTATTGTTGCATTTTATCCTACATACTTAGTACATCCAAACATATTAACGCACACTCTTGCCTACATGATATCACCATGTAGGGATCCAAGCCCAAGTTGATCATCCTCCTCCTCCACATGGCTAGTTCGGTGCTACTCAAGATAGTTGATGAGTCCTCCATTTTGGGGACTTTGGTCTATGTTCTATTATCTTGTATGGAGACACTTTACCTTATATTCATTTTGACTATGAGGGTGAGCTCAGTTACCCTGTCTTGGCCCCCGTTCTTATCTATGTATTTAGAGGTATTTGTTGGACAAGTTATGTATTTGTGATTTGAGCTTAGACTCTTTCTCTTGATGGTGATGTCTTGCAAGCTATCCCTTAGTCTCTTGCCACTTATTCTTACTTTATGCCTTTTTACATGCTTCTGCGACTAATGATGTGTAATAATAAGCTAAGAGGCTTGATTGTGGACCCTTCGGGCGCCCCATTCGCCATGTCAAATCTAGGCCCTATTTTGGGTCGCGACAACCTCTCTTTCTAATGGAATAGAAAACAGCTAGCCCAGCCCATTAATACGTGGGTCTTGGGCGGTGCTGGGCTAGCCCACATTTTTATTTATATATTTTTTAATTAAATTTTTAAATTAGATTTTGACAACAATAACAACATACGTAGTGAAATTTCACAAGTGAGGTCTGGGGAGGGCAAAATGTACGCAGACCTTGCCACTACCTTAGAGAAATAGGAGGTGGTTTTCGGAGGACTCTCAGCTCAAAGTGTCGGGTCCTATAAGCAGAAGATACTAGATATGAAAGAGAAATGTCTAAAATATAAAGAAAATGTTATTATATAAATAAGATAAACGAAACAGATATGTGACATACAATAATCTAATAAGATATAAAGACATGCATACATGACTAAACCAACTAACCTAATATACCCCAGGCCTAGACATCCCCCTATCCCTAGCAACTTATTAATCCTCCACCCTAATGTGTGATGCTTACTCCTTTCTATCTAAGGTCATGTCGTTGGTGATATAGAGTTGTGCCATATCCTTTCTAATAACCTCCCTCCAATATTTTTTAGATATGCCTCTACCTAACCTTTCATACCTCCTAATTGGAGCATCGACACATCTCTTCTGCATATGCCCAAACCATCGCAGGCTTGCTTCTCTCATCTTATCTGTCATGACCCAAGCCTGGCCTAGACGTGACACAATGAATAAGGAATCCGAAGGAACCCCAATCAAGCCTCTTAACTTGTCATTACATATCCTTGGTTGCGGAAGCATATAAAAGGCATAAAGTAAGCAAAAGGAACAAGGGGCTAATGGATAGCTTGACAAAACATCAACATGAAAGACAAGGAGTCATAGCTCATATCATAAATACATATCGTATCCAACAAGCACCTCTAAATACATAGATAGAGCGGGGGCCAAGACAAAGCTACCGGGCTCACCCTCATAGTCAATAGAATATAAGATAGTGTCTCAATACATAGATAATAGCAACATAGACTAAGGTCCCCGAAATGGAAGACTCACCAACAAGATTTGAATAGCACGGACTAGCCACATGGAGGAGGAGGATGATCAACTTGAGCACTGGTTCCTACATAGTGATATCATGTAGGAAAGAGCATGCATTAGTACGTTTGAATGTACTAAGTATGTGGGATGCAAAGCAACAAGAAATCGACATCGTGATCAATATGCATAGCAATAGGCAATGACCATATTATAGAAAGATGGCATGTATGGATAATGCATAAGTAAAACATGCTTAAATAACTCATGCTCATAGAAGATATCATATGTGAAGAACAAACCAAGCTAAATTTCCAAGGTATAAACCCCTTGAGGTTAGTAATGATGCCTCCCAATCACTTAGGTGGTGAAGTACTAACCCTTCACTCGGTTGGTGATAATGCTGCCCCATCACTTCGGTGGAGAAGTATAAACCCTTCCCTCCATTGATGAGTACAAAACCCCATCTCAGTTAGTGATAATGCCACCCCATCACCTAGGTGGAGAAGTACGAACCCTTCCCTTGGTTGATGAGTACAAACCCCCATCTCAATTAGTGATAATGTCGCCCCATCACCTAGGTGGAGAAGTACGAACCCCTTCCCTCGGTTGATGAGTACAAACCCCCATCTCGGTTATTCGGGTTCTCAGACACCACGGATTAGACATGGTCTAATGCTACACTTATATATAGAGTATATCATGTATATAAGCTCATTTCATCATCATATAGTCAATCATATCGTATATCACGCTTTGGACCTTCAACACGTCAAGAAACTACATTCGGACATTTTATCAAACACTTATAGGGTGTGTAATGCTAGTATAAAACCATGAAATATAGAGATGAAATTGTGCAAGAAAATCGATTTTAAAACTATAAATTAACACCTTGAAACTCCCTCAAGAAACATACATCAACACCCCTCCTCAAATCTTACAATAGATCAAGGGTTTACAGCTCAAAACATAGCAAACAATCACAATTTCACATAACTTTAACTTAGTGTGCAGTGAATTTAATAATCAAGACCCATTTGTAAATCAACTTTCAATCATACAATTTGAGTAAAATGAAGGTTGGGTATCATGGGAAGAAAGGAACCCATCAAAGAAACTCACAAATCGTAGGTCTAGAGTTGCTTGGAATTGAGATTGGGAAGAATGGAGGCTTGGAAATAATCTTGCAATCCAATCTTGTTCTTGGGTTTCCTTGAAATTAATTTGGGGCTTGATGGAGGCTCTTGAGAGGATTTGGGAGTGTGATTGGGATGAGAGTAGCGAAATTGGGTCCTTAGGAATAGTGTTTAGGTCTTTTAGGAAGGTTAAGATAGCCTGGGAAATCAAATAGGGTCATTAGAATAATGTGCATTTATGAAAATGCCATCAGTGAAAAAATCAAAAAATTGGCACTGGAGGCTTGATTGGCCGTATGGCACTCCACGGGTCGTGTGGAGTGCCTGTGAGACAAGACTTAGCTTTAAAATTGCAATTGGAACACTTGAGAAAAAGTTAGCGTCGACGTCATTTTGACGGCCACATTCACGGACCGTGTAGTGTTACACGGACCATTTACTGGTCCTTCCCACCTCACTTAGACAAGAAAATTTTGCACCCCACTACACACCCAGGTACCACAGGCCATCACACTCCACACGGCCCGTCAACAATGTCTGTGGCGCCAACCTTAGCCACATTTTCTCGAAGTTTAATAAGCTTCCTTTGGCACACCTTGCGGCCATCCCCACGGTCAGTGGTGAGACACACGGCCCATTCCACTGGCCGTGTAACCTTCTTTAGTGCCAAAAATGGCCTTTTACAACCCCAGCTGCCCCAAATGGCTCGTCAAATGCCACACTGGCCGTCAAGCAGTCCCTTTGACACCATGCCCAAGAGGGTCTCACGAAAACGATCATAACTCCTTCATTCGACATCGGAATGAGGTGAAACCAAGTGCATTGCGAAGCTAAATCAAAGGGGATTTCATCCCTTAGATAGAAAATGGTCTTTTCCCACTCCAACCTATCCAAAAGATTCATCCAAGGCCACACTGCCCGTCAAAGTGCCTGTGTGATATCACTACACTGGAGGGTCTCACGAAAATGGTCATAACTCTTTCATCCGACCTCGGAATGAGGTGATACTAAGTGCGTTGGAAATCTTACTCAAAGATATGTCATTTCAAATGTCGTGATACATCCAATTCCAAGTGTTCTAAAAGTTATGATAGTTTAAAGTTGACCCTTGCATGAACTATCACTCAAAACTCAAGTCTTAGGGAAGTCTTAAACTCGTTTAGGTACTAGGAGTCTCCCATGAACCTGACACACCCCCAATATAACCAAATGAGGCTTGAAACATGGATACATAAGTGCATAGATTTATGGGGTATCACATTATCTGCCACAGAAGCCACTCCTAACTTCTCCCAAATATTTCATTCCTAATCTTATCACTCCTGGTATGTCCACACATCCATCTCAGCATCCTTATCTCGCAACTTGCACCTTCTGGATATGTGTGTTTTTGACTTGCTAGCATTCCACCCCATATAGAAATGATGGCCTAGCCACTATTCTATAAAACTTACCCTTAAGCTTAAGTGGTATCTTTTTATCACACAATACTCTGAGGCAAGCCTCCACTTCACCCATGCTGCCCCTATACAATGTGTGGCATCATCATCGATATCACCACTACCCTAGATGATGGACCCAAGATACTTAAAGCTTCCTCTCTTAGGAACAAATTGAGTGTCGAGCTTCACTTCGATGTTTTTTCATCCCTTGCCACATTGAATTTTGCACTCTAGGTATTAAGTTTTAATCCTGCTCAATTTGAATCATTTGGATTCCAAAGTATGTCTCTAAACCTCCAACCTAAAATTCACTTTATCTCGAGTCTCATCAATTTTTACGATATCATCCACAAATATCGTACACCAAATGACCTCCTCTTGAATAGATCATGTCAACTTATCCATCACTAAAGCAAACTATTAAGGGCTAAGCACTGATCCATGATGAAATCCTATCTCGGATGGAAAATACTCAAAGTTTCCTCACGCTGTTCTTACCCGAGTCTTGGCTCGCTCATATATGTCTTTTATTGCTCTAATATACACTGTCAAAAAAGCTTTCACCTCTAGACACCTCTATAGGATGTCCCTCAGAACTCTATCATAGGCTTTATCAAGATCAATAAATACCATATAAAGGTTCCTCATCCTTTCCCTATTTTTCTCCACTAGTCTCCGAACAAGATGAATTGCTTCAGTGATCAATCGCCCTAGCATAAATCCAAATTGATTTTTTGAAATAGACACTCTTCTTCTCACACTCACTTCCACCACCCTCACCTAAACTTTCATAGTGTGGCTTAGCAACTTGATGCCCCTGTAATTAATGCAATTTTAGATATGACCCTTATTCTTGTACAATGGAACCATTGTACTCCTCCTCTAGTAGTCCTCAAAATCACAGTGAACAACCAAGTAAAACACTCCAAACCATCCTTGGTCATGCTCTTGCAAAACTCTACCAGAATATCTTCGGGCCCGATCGCTCTTCCTCTACTAATCATACTGATAGCACGTCTTACCTCAAAAGTATTGAAACGCCTACAATAGCCAAAATCTCAATGGATATTAGATTGTGCCATATCACCCAACTCAATATCTCTGTCCCCTTAAGTCAGACCCAAGCCTAGGTCCTAGACATGACATGGCACAAGGGAAACCCGAAGGGACCCCAAGCAAGCCTCATAAAGCATTATTACACATCCTTGGTCATGGAAGCAATAAATCAAGCATCAAAGATAATAGAATGGTGAAAAACAGGGATAAGGGATAAGCTTGCACATTATCATGGTCAAAATACAAGAGTTAAACTCATATCATAGATACTTAACATGTCCAACAAACACCTCAAATACATAGATAAGAGCGGGGGCTAAGATAAAGTAACCGGGCTCACCCTCATAGTAAAAATAAACAATAAAGATGAATGTCTTAATACATAATAGAAGAATCATAGACTAGGTCCCGAAAGTGGAAGACTTACCAACTAGCTTAAATATCACCGAACTATCCACATGGAGGAGGATGATCAACTTGGGCACCGGTTCCTACATAGTGACATCATGTAGTCATAGAGTATGTGTTAGTATGTTTGAATATACTAAGTATGTAGGATGCAATGCAACAGTAGATAGGCATCATAATCAAATTGCATAATATTAAGCAATAGGCATAATATATAATATGTCATGTATGATCAATGCTTAAGTAAAATATGCTTAAGTAACTTATTCTCATATAGGATATCATATGTGTAGAAGAGACCAAGCTATTTCTTCAAGGTATAAACCCCTTGATGGTTCTACGATATAAACCCCTCACATTGTTGATGGTAATCACACCATTCCAACATGTTGAGAAGTATAAACCCCTCGCATGGTTGATGAGTATAAAACCCCAACATGGTTACCCAGGCTCTTGTCCCCCCGGATCGGGTATGGTCTAATGCAATACCTTTTATATAGAGTATATCATATACATAATCTCATTTCATCATTATATAGCTATTCATATTTTTTCTCATGCTTTGGACCTTGAACTCCTCAATAAATCACATCCGGACATTTTATCAAACATTAGAGGGTGTGTAATGCTAGTACAAAACAATGAAATATAGAGATGTAATCATACAAGAAAGTCCATTATAAAACCATCAATAAACACGTTGCAATAACCTCAAGACATATACATCAAAATCCCTCACCAAATCTTACAATAGTTCGAAGATTTATAGCTCAAACATAGTAAAAAACAGTCACAACTTTACACAGTTTTAACATAGTGTGCAGTGAATTTCATAATGGTCAAGACCCATTTGTAAAACAACTTTAAATCATGAAATTTGAGTAAAAAGAGGCTTCAATATCATAGGTGAAAGGACCCCATGAAAGAAACCCACATACCTTGGCTTAGAGATGAACTTGGTGAAGATTGGAGATGGAGACTTGAAGTTTGAAGAAGAACCTTGAAGGAGAACCTTAGCTTGGGATGAGGGTTTGGGACTTGAATTTGGAGTGAAAATGCAGCTAAGTGTTTTGGGGAATATCGGGAAATGTTTAGGATGATATGAGGGTGAAATAAGGCGAAGAATAGGTAAAAACATGGTTGGAAACACGTAGGCCCAAGACCCCAAAGCCATGGACCGAGATAGGAATTACTGGTAGCAGAATACATAGTTTCGTGATGAGGACCTATCATGGAGGCCAAATTAACACACGTCCTCGACAGTTGCGCGTCTCAGTGCTGTCGCAGATCGTCTCTAGAAATTGAAATTCTGGAAATTTGAAATTGTGATTCGATTGATCTAAAATCAAGGTTAGACCTTTATCCCCCTAATTTGAATCCCCAGAACAATAATATGAAGTCAGATTTTCAAAATAACAAATGAATTTTGAGATATATGAAAATTCAAATTTCGAGCATTCTGAGGTACGTTTTTGGGCACATTTTGGTGTTATTACAATATCTCCCCCTCGGGAACATTCATCCCCGAATGTACAAGAGATGTAAAAGACAAGAGTGATTATCAAAAAATCAGCCCCAACAAGAATGCAACATAACATGTAAGACACTATTTTCAAATTCTCAACATAAGTGTAAAATCATCATAAGTTTACCAACTTAAACATGAATGCATATGAATGACATAGGGGCTGAAATATGAGACTTGAATTCATATAGGGGACTTCTGATTAGTACCTTAGGCTTGAGTAGAGTGGGAACAATAAGGATACCGCTTTTGCATGTCCGTTTCTACCTCCCATGTAGCACTTTCGACTTGCTGGTTCCTCCAAAGGACCTTAACAGATGCCACCTCTTTGTTCCTCAATCTCTTTACTTGCCTATCCAAGATTTGAACTGAAACCTCCTCATGATTCAAGTTATCCTCAACAATACCCACAACATCAAGAGGCACAATGGCATTAGGATCACCAACACATTTTCTCAATATAGAGACATGGAACTCCGGGTGAACCAAATTCATTTCACTAGGAAACTTTAACTCATAAGCTACCTTGGTAACCCTCTCAAGGAACAACTTACCTTGGACTCAACTTTCCCTTTTTACCAAACTGGACCACACTTTTCATTGGAGAATCCTTCAAATAGACCTAATCACCCACTTGGAATTCTAGGTCTTTCCTTCTTATATCAGCATAGGGTTTTTGATGACTTTGGGCTATTTTCAACCTTTCCCTAATTATCCTAACCTTCTCAAGAGCTTCCATAACTAGATTCAGCCCTAATTAAGCCACCTTTCTAACCTCAAACCAATCCACCGGTGATCTAAAATGTCTCCCATAAAGTGCCACAAATGGAGCCATGCTAATGCTAGAGTGATAGCTATTATTGTAGGCAAACTCAATCATTGGAAGGTGATCATCCAAACTACCTTTAAGCTCCAAGACACAAGCCCTAGGCATATCCTCAAGTGTTTGAATGGTTCTTTTGGCGTGGCCATCCGTTTAAGGGTGAAAGGTCATACTAAGGTGAACTTTGGTACCAAGAGCCCATTGAAAACACCTCCAAAAGTGTGAAGTGAATTGTGAACCACAATCCGATATGATGGACAATGGAATCCCATGCAACCTCACTAGCTCATAGATCTACAAACTTGCATACTCTTCGGCCCCATATGTAGTCTTATCCGGTAGAAAGTGAGCGGATTTCAGCATCCTATCAACCACAACCCAAATGGAATCAAAACATTTCTAGTCTTGGGCAACCCAACCACAAAATCCATATTAATCACCTCCCACTTCCAAGTGGGAATCTCTATGTCTTGGGTTAGGCCACCAGGCCTTTGGTGTCCAGCTTTGACTTGTTGACAACTATGGCAATGAGAAATGAATATGGCAATGTCCCTCTTCATGCTCCCCACCAATACACATCTCTCAAGTCTCTATACATTCTGATGGAATCGGGGTGGATAGAATAAGAAGAATTATGGGCCTCATCAAGAATTTTCTCCCTCAAACCATCAACACAAGGAACACACAACCTACCTTAGTATCTAAGGGCCCCATCTCCCCCTTGGGAGAAAACCTCTATTTTGCCCTCTTTCACAAACACCTTCAATTCAAGCAAGGAGGAGTCTAGATCTTATTTTCTATCGCCTTGTGAACCAAAGAAGATTTAGAACCATGAACAACAATAACACCATTATCCACATCCTCCAACCTATCCCCTAATCTAGCCAATCTATGCACCTCCCTAGCCATATCCCTATCACCATCATCCACATGCGCTAGGCTACCCATAGACACCTGACTCAAAGCATCCGCCTCAACATTTGCCTTCTTCGGATGATAATACATACTCAAGTCATAGTCCTTAAGAAGCTCTAGCAACCTTCTTTCTCTCAAGTTGAGATCTTTTTGAGTGAAGACACATTGGAGGCTCTTATGATCAGTGAAGACATCAACATGCACTGCATACAAATAGTGATGCCAAATCTTTAATGCAAACACCACGACGACTAACTCTAGATCATGGGTAGGGTAGTTCCTTTCATGCACTTTGAGTTGTCTGGAAGCATAAGCTATGACCTTACCATTTCGCATAAGCACATAACCCCAACTAACTCTAGATGCAACATAATACACAACAAAACCCTCAAGCCTATCCTGTAGTGACTATATAGGAGCGGACACAAGTCTATCCTTCAATGTTCAAAATCTTCTCTCACATTCATCGGTCCACACAAACTCAGCTTTCTTTTGAGTAAATTTGGTTGTATGGGAAGTAATGGAGGAGAACCCATTCACAAATCTTCTACAGTAACCCACAAGGCCCAAGAAGCTCCTAATATCCGACGGGATCAATGATCTAGGCCAATTCATAATCACATCAGTTTTCTTAGGATCCACTTTTACACCATTCCCCGACACTACATGACCCAAGAATGCCACCTCCTTCAACCAAAATTCACACTTTTCATATTTAGCATACAATCTCTTCTCCCTCAACCTTTGCAACACAACCCTCAAATGACCCATATACTCTTCCCTACTATATGAGTAGATCAAAATACCATCGATGAAGACCACAACAAAGGAATAAAGGTAAGGCTTGAAGATCTTATTCATTAGGTCCATGAAGATGGTTGGTGCATTAGTCAACCCAAACGACATCACAACAAACTCATAATATCCATATCTAGTCCAGAAGGCTGCCTTGGGAATACCACACTACCTCACCCTTACTTGATGATATCCGGACTGAAGATCAATCTTAGAGAAGAAGCTAGCCCCTTGCAATTAGTCAAACAAATCATCAATCCTTGGAAGAGGATATTTATTCTTTATAGTGACCCTATTGAGTTGTTAGTAATCAATGCACATCCTAAGTGACCCGTCCTTCATTTTCACAAGCAACACCGGAGCACCTCAAGGTGATTGACTAGGTCTAATAAATACCTTTTCCAACAAATCTTTCAACTATTGCTTTAACTCCTTCAACTCTGTCGGGCCACACCGTAATGGGGAATGGAGGTAGGTTGAGTGGCGGGAAGGAGATCTATGCCAAAATCTATCTCCCTTTCAAGAAGGACACTGGAAAGGTTATTTAGGAAGACATCAAGAAACTCATTTACAATGGGGACCGCCTTAATAGAAGGGACTTTGGACTCCACATATTTAACCCTCACAAGATGATATAAACACCCCTTAGAAATCAACCTATGGGCTTTAATGCATGAAATGAATCTACCCTTGTTCACCACATTTTGACTTTCCCACTCAAGGATGTGTTCATTAGTAAATTGAAACTTGACCCTACGGGTTCTACAATCAATAGAAGCATAGTAAGCATGCAACCAATCCATCCCAAGAATGAGATCAAAATTGACCATGTCTAATTCAACAAGATCACAAGGTAACAACTTATGCAAAATGTAAATAGGACAATTCCTATAAACCTTCCTAGAAATAATAGAGGCACCAATAGGAGTAGACACCTCATATGACTCATGCAACAACTCGGGGACAACATGAAACTTTTTAGCAACAAGAGGGGTAACAAATGAAAGAGTGGCACTCAGATCAATAAAAGTATACACATCAAAGTCAAGGATTTTCAACATACCGATAATAACATCGGGGGCCTCACCAACCTCTTGCCTTCCATATAGAGCATAAAATCTATTGTGCCTTGGGGCACCACCTTGAGGACCACCTCTCCCCAATGGGACCGCATTAACACCTTAGACCTTGCCACAATTTCTTGGAAAATCTACCTTCAAGTGACCAAGCTCCCCACACTCATAGCATGCATTAGAACCCTTCAAACATAGGCCTCCATGGCTCCTTCCACATTTAGGGCACACATCAATAGAAGCCATCCCACCAACACCTTGAGGCTTAGGGAAATCATAGGCAAACCCCCTATTAGAAGCATGAGGAGTACCTTCGCCTTGATGAAATTTAGCACCCTTTAGGAATTTACCCTCAAATTGAGCCCTTTTGGCGTCATTCCCCTTCTCTTCCTCAATTTCTCCCCCTCCATTTTCTCTGCATAGGTCATCAACTAAGACAAGTCCATGTCACTAATTAACATGGTGGACCGACATTCTTCACTTACCAAGTCGGGGACCGCCATCACTAACTTATTCATCCTAGATCTAGGATCGTCCACTAAATGTGGACCATACCTTGAAAGTTGATTAAATTTGAGGGCATACTTCCTCACACTCATAGTACCTTGTTTCAATTTCATAAACTCTACCAACTTTGCTTCTCTAAGCTCAAGATGGAAAAACCGATTAAGGAAGGCCAATTTGAACTCCTCCCAAAGCACCACATTACAAACCCCCTTCTCACTCTTCCATTGCTCATACCAAATTTAGGCTACCCCTTTGAGTTGGTACGCCACCAACTCTGTCTTTTCATTCATCCCAACACCCATGATATTCAAGATTTCGTAGACCTCATCAATGAACTCTTGTGGATCTTCCTCCACCTTTGACCAATGGAAAACCGGAGGATTCATCCTCACAAAGTCTCTTACCCTAGCTCCCGGCGTAGTAGCATGAGGGGCTTGGGCCCTTGTTAGACTTGGTTGGTCACCACTTGGCCAAGCGTAGTAAGAGCATGCCAGAGCTCACCATTAATAGGTTGCTTCTCGGGAGTTTGGGCCGCTCTTCCTCCGGTGTTTGGCATGATCTAGCATAACAAAGAACAATCATTAGGGGGAAAACTTACCACAACTCCAAAGCATGACTTAGAACATGAAGAAGGGAAACATTTCCTAAAACGCCTAATAGCCTCCTATTCATAGTCATGGCACGCTTCACAACCATGAATATGGCTTTACTCGACGAGGTGTGTTGGACTCTGAGGATCTCTCAACCTAGGGCCTAGACGTGACACGGTGCAAAAGAGACCCGAATGGACCCTAAGCAAGCCTCATAAAGCATCATTACACATCCTTGGTTGTGGAAGCAATAAATCAAGTATCAAAGATAATAGAATGTGGAAAATGGGGCTAAGGGAAAAGATTGCACATTATCATGGTCAAAAGACAAGAGCTAAACTCATATCATAGATGCTTAACATGTCCACCAAACACCTCTAATACATAGAAAAGAGCGGGGGCCAAGACAAAGTAACCAGGCTCACCCTCAGAGTAAAAATAAACAAGAAAGATGAATGTCTCAATACATAATAAAAGAAGCTATAGACTAGGTTCCCTAAGTGGAGGACTCACCAACTAGCTTGAATAGCACCAAACTAGCCACGTGGAGGAGGATGACCAACTTGGGCACCGGTTCCTACATGGTGACATCATGTAGACATAGTGTATGCATTAGTATGTCTAAATGTACTAAGTATGTAGGATGCAATGCAATAATAGATAGGCATCATAATCAAAATGTATAATATTAGGCAATAGGCATAATATACAATATGCCATGTATGATCAATGCTTAAGTAACTCATGCTCATATAGGATATCATATTTGTAGAAGAGACCATGCTAGCTACTCAAGGTATAAACCCCTTAGTGGTTGTGTAGTATAAATCCCTCACATGGATGATGGATATCACACCTTACCAACATGTTGATGAAGTATAAACCCCTCGCATGGTTGATGAGTATAAACACCCAACATGGTTACCCGGGCTCTTGTCCCCCTGGATCGAGTATGGTCCAATGCAACACTTTATATAGAGTATATCATATACATAAGCTCATTTCATCATTATATAGCTATTCATATTTTATCTCATGCTTTGGACCTTCAACTCCTCTAGAAACTACATCCAGACATTTATCAAACACTTAGAGGGTGTGTAATGCTAGTACAAAACCATGAAATATAGAGATGTAATCATGCAAGAGAATCCATTGCAAAACCGTCAATCAACACCCTGCAACACCCTTAAGACATATACATCAAAACCCCTCATCAAATTTTAAAATAGACCCAAGATTTATAACTAAAACATAGCAAAAACAGTCACAACTTTACATAGCTTTAACATAGTGTGCAGTGAATTTTATAATGATCAAGACTCATTTGTAAATCAATTTTAAATCATGCAATTTGAGTAAAAAGGAGGCTTGAGTATCATGGGTGAAAGGAACCCATTAAAGAAACCCACATAGCTTGGCTTAGAGATGAACTTAGTGAAGATTGGAGATGGAGACGTTTGAAGAAGAACCTTGAAGGATAACCTTAGCTTGGGATGAGGGTTTGGGACTTGAATTTGGAGTGAAAATGTGGCTAAGTGTTTTGGGGAGTATTGGGAAATGTTTAGGATGATATGACGGTGAAATAAGGTTAAGTATAGGTTAAAACACGATTTGGAACACTTAGGCCCAAGACCCCCAAGCCATGGACCAAGAAAGAAATCACTGGTAGCAAATACACAGTTCCACAATGCGGACCTATCATGAAGGCCAAATTAACACATGTCCACGACACCTACACGTTGTGGTGTTGTCGCAGATCGTCTTTGAAAATTGAAAGTTTGGAAATTTGAAATTGTGATTCGATTGTTCTAAAATCGGGGTTAGACCCTCTTCCGCCTAATTTGGACCACCTGAACAAGAATATGAAGTCAGATTTTTAAAATAATAAATGAATTTTGAGATATATAAAAATTAAAATTTTTCGCATTTCGAGGCACGTTGTTGGGCACTTTTTGGGGTCGTTACACCTTTTTCATTCAGGAATTTGTGAAAGTAAGTTTGTTATCTTCTCTTGATGGAATTCTCCTCCACCAACACTTCACCATTTTTATCCATGATGCACGTCACTTAGTCCAAGTTGCGAGCTTTTCTCTCTCTCACTTTCGAGAGCCTATACAATCTCTTATCCCCGCCATTTTCTCCTAACTAAACATACTTAAATTAGATTATAATTCAAAAATATTTAAATAAATAGAAATATGATAATATTACATGGTATTAGTGTTACTATTACTTCCTCCATCCATCTTTACTTATTCACTGTATATTTTAAGATATCAACAATATTTGTCTACTCTATGAAATCAAAAAGTAATTTCACACTTAGGTTTACCATTATAATTAATTATAGTTATTTTCTTATTACATTTTTTAGGACATTATATTTATTATATTCAAAGGGTGATTTAGTAAAATTAACCCTATTAGTTACTATTTTTTAATCCCTATGTTAAGTCAATAAGCGAAAAGTGAAGATGGACAGAGGGATCATATATTATAAAGACATATGTTATATCTATGTTTTAATATTTAACAATTTTAGATGATCTTTAAGTATGGACTCTTATTATTTTTGATACACTATTTTATTTTTAATTATTTTATAATTTGGCCCCAATCTATATTGCAAAATCCTAACAAATCAGCAAGTTTATTCAGGCCGGGCTACAAAGCCCATTTTTTAAATGAGCTCCAATAATTGTAGCCTACCCTTGCTAAATCATGGGTTAGGCCAGGCCATCCTAATGAGCCTAGCCCATATTGATGGCTCTAGATTTAGGTAAATATATTTACCAAAAAAATCGCCCTCTCTGAGTATTTCACCAATTCGATAGCCTCTTTGTTTTTTGTGAACTTCGACCGGCAACGGGTGACAGGTGACATGCGACGACTCTCAATGATATCTAAAATGAAGGGATCAATGATTTGAATTGGGAAGCTCTCTTCTATTAATCAAGATAAGTCAGTGGTCTACAGAAAATTAAGTGATGATGGAGCCATTAACTTTGACGAGGGCGAACAAATTCTAATCCAAAATTGATGATTATTTTTATAGTGACTGCGATGTCCTTTCTTCTCTGACAATATTATTCTTCTCATTTTTTCACTGGAGTTCTTAAATCTATCCAAATCTGTGAAGATTTGAGAAAGATCTATCATTTTTTGATGGCTTCCAGCAGATTCCGATAATGTCAGGCTAGTCCTGCAATATCTACTATTTTTTTGTTACATCTAGAATTTTCAAGCAACGTCTATCAATTTCGAGCAACATCCAGTATTATCAAGCAACATTCAGTATTTCTCGGCCAAAAATCTCCCAAGTTGAAAACATCATCCAGGTGATATCTTCCACATTTCTCTCAAATTACATTTTCTTGAATCACTTGTATCTTAATATTTGTCCCTACTTTCCAAATTCAATTACATCCTACTGTAATATATATTAAGTATCCATAAATGAAGTTTTATTGCTAAAATATTTTGCCTTGCACATATTGTGTTGTGGGTTTCTTGACTATTTTCTCAGTTAATTTGTTTTATTTCGTTAAGTTTATTATTCCTTCTTTGTTACTTCTTATGTGGTTCTTGCTTGTGCTCGCCTATTAGTTTCTTCATGGTACTACTTTTACCCTATAGTTCTATGGTTTACTGTCCCGTTTACTCTTTGTATCTCATTGTTATTATTTGTTCCACATATTTCTATAGGATTATTTTACTTGCTTGTTATTTCTTAAGTAATTATTGACTATTTCGCATGGTTTAGACTCTATATTTTATTATTTTTTCAACCAATTTTGTTGAGCTATTGATTTAAGAACTGGAATTTTCTAGATATATTGTAATTTACCGATTTACCTGCTCCAAGTTTATCTTTTTTAGATGATTTGGAAACTAATGGCGGACTAGGGTCATGCCTTCGATTAAGGTAAAAGGTGAGAGGTAGTAGACGTAAGAGGGGTCAGATTTTCTCATATTGAGAGTTAGATCATGGAATATAGGGTCACTTAAAGGGAAGTCCATAGGCCTAGTGAAGAGTCTAAAGGGTTGCTCCTGCATATCTTGCTCAATCTCCTATGTAGCCTTATCAACTAGACTGTGTTGCCATTGGACGTTAACTACAAGAATTGATCTCGAATAAAGCTAACGGACATCACTAGCTAGTATAGCTATCGGCTCCTCAAAATAGGTAAAATGGTCATCCAACTCAATAGAATCATAGTGAAGCACATGGGAATCATCTAGGATGTACCAGTGAAGTATGAAAACACGGAAAATTGGGTGGATAGCTGAAAATGTGAGGGTAGGGCTAATTCATATGCGAACTCACAATCCTCCTCAAAATCTCAAATGGCCCAAAATATCAAGGGCTAATCTTACCCCATCGACTAAATCTCATCTCGCCCTACTAAGACAATGCCAGTTGAAATACACAATCACCAAAATGAAAGGATAAAGGGCAGCATCTATGGTCAACATAACTCTGGTGCCGGCTATGAACTGTCCTCAACCAATCCTGAATAACCCCATTGCCAATGTTGCTGGCTCTGAGCTATCCTTAAACAATCCTGAATAACCCCAAGATGGCAAATGCCTCCTGAAGTACATTTATACTATTTGGCCTAGGCTTCGAGGACTCAAACTAACAAATAGGAGAGCGAAAATGTCTACCTATACGGCTATCTGAATATTCGAATGGTAGTTTTTATTGTACTCAAACTCCGCTAGGGGAAAAAACTGATCCCCATTGCCCCAAATTCTATTACACGAGCCCATAACATATCCTCCAAGACTTGAATAGTGCACTCTGACTAACCATATTACGGGGGGAAGTATGCAATAGCAAGGTCAACCCAGGTTCCTAGCTCCCTCTTAAAGGCTCTCTAGCTAGATGTAAATTGTGACCCTTAATTAAAGATAATTGACACTAGCACCACATTTAAATAGACCACCTCTTGTATATAAACCTGGGTTAGCCACTCTACACAAAATTTTTATCGTACTAGAAGGAAATGAGCATATTTTTCCAATCAATCAATGATGACCTATATACTATCAATACCTCTGGAAGTGTGAAGAAAACCTATGACGAAGTCTGAAGTTTTATAGTGATCTGCTCCCAGTTCCACTCGAGAATGAGTATTCTCTAGAACTCCCTACAAGGCCTTTAATGCTTGGCCTTCACCTGCTGGAAGCTAAGGCAACAGGAAATATAAATTCATGATATCTCTTCACATACCATACAACCAGTATTGTTGCCTTAATTTACGTTACATCTTCACAGTGCCCCAGATGAGTAGAGTATCTACCATTATGGGCGATAATGAAGGATAAACTAAATCAAATCTCCCACTCTGAAAACACATAGGTGACAGTCATACCACAATACCTTATCAAAATTTATAGGAGACTGACCACTCTTGTCCTATAATATTAGCTCTAAAAATTCAACCAAAGCCTCAACATCGAACTATCAACCACGAATCTGATCAATTAAAGAAGATCGAGCCCCTATAAAGGCTAATAGCTATCCAGGGTCTAAAATGTCCAATCTAGCCATCTTGTTAGCTAAAAATTGAATGTCCAAAGCTAAGGGTCGCCCCACAGAAGGTAAGTAGGCCTTATCCTCTACCTTCTTGCTCAAGGGAACCGCTACCATGTTCACCTTACTTGGATGATAAAGAATGGACAAGTCATAATTGGCTAGGAGCTCAATCTAAAGTCATTGCCTGGAAATTAGGTCCCTCAGACTCAAAATGTACTAAAAGCTATGATGGCCTTTATATATTTAACAATGGACCCCGTATAAGTAGTGCCAACACATCTTGAGCGCAAAAACTATCGACGCCAATTCAAGGTCATAAGTGTGATAATTGTGCTCATGTGCTCAAAGTTTTTGGGAGGCATAGGCACTAACTCGACCCTGCTGCATCATAACACACCCTAGACCAACACTAGACGCATAAGAATATATGGTAAAGTCCACATCCTTAGCTAGAAAATATAGGATATGTACAGTGGTAAGTGATTCCTTGAGCCACTAGAAGCTTGACTTTACACCCCTCGATCCACATCAATTGAGTCAATGAAGCAGTAATAGTGGAGAAACCCTCAATGAAGCATCTATAATACCTACCAAACTGATGAAGCTCCATATCTCTGTTACAGATGTGGGCCTAGCCCAACATCAAATAGCCTCAATCTTTACCAAATTGACCATAATGCCCTTATTAGACACCACGTGTCTATGAAATGCCACTGACTTCAACCAAAACTCACATCTTGAGAACTTGGCATAAAGATGATGATCTCTCAAGGTCTGGATCGCGATCCTTTGGTGTTTTACATCCTATCTCTACTCTACAAGTATACTAAGATTTCATTGATAAATACAATTACAAAGGAGTAAAGGTAGGGCCTGAGTACTTGGTCCATCAAATCCATGAACATTAATGGGGGCATTAGTAAGCCAAAATGATATCATCAATAACTCGTAGTGGTTGTAGCTAGTCCGAAAGGCAGTCTTTGGAAAATCTGATGCCCTAATCCTCAAATGATGGTAACCAGATCTTAGATGAATCTTAGAGCACATAGAGGCACCCTGAAGCTGACCAAATAAATAATCAATGTGAGGCATGGGGTAATGATTCTCCGCTTTTATCTTTTTTGGTTGCCTGTAATCAATGTACACCTGCGTAATCTCATCCTTTTTTTAAAAAAAAATACGTTATAAGCATCCCAAGGCAACACACTCACCACAGATGAACCCTTTACCTAAGAGATCTCAAGATAAATACTAAGCTCCCAAAACTCTGCAGGAGCCATCTGGTAGTGTCGAACTAGAATAAGCTTAGTCACACCTCCAAATCTATAGCACAATCAATATCTATCTCTAGAATTAGGCCAGATAGGTTAGTAGGAAACACATCAATAAACTCTCGAACCATAGGACAAAATTGGTAGGAGGAGCCACACTCAAAATGTCACAAACATAGGCTAAATAAGATAGACAACTTGAAGAAACAAACTGTTGGGATCGCATGAAAGATATAATCCCCATCGGTGTGTGACTGTAAGCACCATACGATAAGACAAAAGGAATACAAGGCAAGGTTAATATAACGGTCTTGGCGTAACAATCCAAGGCTACATGATGAGGAGATAACAAGTCCATGCTCATAATAATATCTAAATCCGACACATCAAGAAAAATAAGATCTACCCAAGTATCATATCTTTGAATAATCACCAAACAGAACTTACATACCTGATCTACAAATAAAGAATCCCCTACTAGGCCAAAACACTCAACAACGCCTCCAATAATGTTGAAACAATAGCCAAATAGGGAGCGAAATACACAGACACATAAGACAAGGTAGAGCAAGGATCAGATAAAGCTGAAATAGTTTGTTGACATATATGGATAGTACCTGTGATAACATCGTCTGATGCCTTTGCCTCTACTCCTACTGGAGCAATACAAAAGTAACCCTGTTGGCCTTTACCTTGGTTGTCTATCCTTCCGCCTATCCTGTATCTCTGAGAGCCCCCTTAGGTATCTTATTGTCTACCACCATGGCCTTCTGCCTGATCTACACCTCCTTAACACTAAATATGAGTTTCGCCTCTATGACCCTAAATTTATCTCCGTCTCTAGGCAGAGTTAGCACTACTGATATAAGTCTAGCTTAGTGGAGGCACTCTTTGTGACAGTGGTCAAGTACATCATAATCAAAATTCCTCGAGTTTAATCGCCCCATGACCATCCAAACACAATATACTAGAAGTGAATCTCACCCTCTTAAGCTATGGGCTAGACTAGGATCAAACTGATATATAGCTAAATGCCTACTAAAGCTAGTGGTGCCACCTCAATTGGCTAACAGGATTGACCCTGTAGATATCTATCCTGAGAGAAACTCTAGAGGATCTGTCATAGATATCTCTACCTCCAGACTAGGTGTCTCCATAACTACCATGGTGTCTAGCTCTCCTGTAGTTTTCCCCTTGAGCCTCGCGACGAATGTGCTAATGGTGCAGGCATGATCAACCACATTTAGCAACAAATGACCCACTAAGACTAGGTTCTTTGCATCAACCCGTAATCGAAATCGTGGCAACATACCGTGAAAACTAGTGAAACCTTGCCACATACATTAAGACCATCATAGAATCCTGTTCTAACCTCACAAACTATTGCTGAAGGCAATATCTAACACCTTGGGGAATATATATATCCCCTTAAAAAACCTTTGAAAACTCACCCTATGATATGGGGTGATGTAGCTTGTTGGGTTTGGAAGTAGGAGCGCCACCACTACATAGTTATCCTATGGAATTGATGGTTAGTGAAGTTAGCTCCTCTAGACTCCATAATGCCTAGGGACTGATGTTACTCACAAAAAGTAATCAAAAACTCCACAGCATCCTCGTCGGTGGATCCAAACATTGTCGAGGGTGACAATCTCCACAACATAACCAACATCTGTTGTTCATATAGTGGCATGGAACCCACTACAAAAATTGGCTAGGGCACAATAGGTGGTGTAGGCAACTGGTCCTTAGGGACACGTGTGGAAGGTTGATCCTAATGTGCTGGCATACCTGGGGCTGGGGCCAACACAGTACACCCTAAAGTAGTAAGAAATTAAGTAATGGCCACTTATAGGGATAAAGTCGTATCTAGTGTGGTTGGGGGTTACGGTGGTGCTGGCCCCACTGGCTATGGAGGAATAAGGGCATCCTGACTCCCCTCTGTACGCTCGAGGCTACGTCCTTATCAAATGCTGGTGCTACACCCCATGGTTAGCCTCTAGCTCTAACCAAGGCTTTGTTTGTTGGTGTAGGTGGTACCACCACCGGTAGTATCGCATACGAGCTATCCCTGTAAAAAGTAAGACAAGTAAGTTTTATGAAACTAATAATACACACGCTACATGAAGGGATACAACATAGTTGATGTTCCCTAATGACAACCTTAGCTTCCCAAGGATAGGCCACAAATATCTTTGCACCAATCCGCAAGACTCTATAAGATGTTAGCTTTATACAATGTGAGACTAATGAACTTGACGCTCTGATACAAACTTGACATGACTCAATTTTCTCGAGTCTGATAGCACCTACAATAACCTACTAATAGGTAAGCTAACAAATCATTCAAAATGGTAAGAAGTAGGTTAAGGGGAAATCTAATAGAATCTAGCATACAGAAGACAATACTAATAAATAGAAGCAGGAACCATGAACCACAAATGCTAAAAGTGGAAAGATCGCATTTGATTTGGGTATCGAGGATGGGACTATCACTACTCAAATGCTCGCCTGGTTAATAAGAGAGTTGAGGTAGGGCTAACGTACTAAGATTCTCACCTGAATAATATAAGAAAGGTACAAATCGAGGTTTTCGCTACCCAAAGGCTCGCCTACTTTATAGAAGAGGTCGAGGCTTGGACTACCCAATACCTGGATGCTTCTTTAAGTAGTAAAAGAGGAGTCAAGGCCAGGACTGTTTCTACCCAAAGGCTTTCCCAATTTATAAATGTGGTTGAGGTCAGGATTGCCCAATACCTAAATGCTCACCTAAGACTAGCTAAAGGTGCCAAATGTTATCTTCTTCGTTTTGTATGTTGATAGCCACCAAGGATTGCCTTCCTCAATATATTGAGCAAGTGTAACCACTGAGTCATCAGTTGAAACTGAAACCCAATCAAAATAGGATCTAACTGCAAAACTTGGAGAATTATTGATGATAGGATGTTTACTCGAGAAATTACTGGCTAGTTAAGGATTAACTACCAACCCTAGACTGCTATGGTACTCCACAGTGATCTAAGCCGAACAAAACAACTTCAGGACATCTAGAGTTGGTTCCTGTCAACCTATACTAAGGCCATCATGCTCCACAATGCCAAAATCTAGGAAAATGTTACCACTTATAATACTAAAAGCTAACAATGAAGTTGACATGTTTTCAGCTACGCAAATGCCCGAGTAAAGGTCTAAATCATGATTTCTAACTCCTAAGGCATATAAATATGCTACCCAAACCCAAACTCCATCTATTTTAAAATACTTTTACATAAACTAGCTCACTTTAAAGAAAGAGAAGTCGTAGCCTACTTGTTGGCCAATCATATATGCTACAATTTCCTCCACTCGAGCTTTTTCCTTTTGGATAGCCTCTGAATGCTGTCAAAAATAGATCCATGACATCATTACGGTTATTTAGATATCAAATTTGCAAGAAAAAGGGACAAACCAATTTTGGGGCCTAAAATGAAAAAAGTGGGACCCATATAGAAAAACATTAGAACTAACCCCTAAAATAGGTCCGAACTAGCTGCCTAGGCTCATATCTCGTAATGGGAAAAACTTTGGGACTCGAAAACACCTCATGAGCAATAAGCAAGAAAAATCAAATTTAAGTTAAGCAAAACTAACTGTGACAGCAACTAATTGCAAAAATATACCATAAATGTATCCCACACAGCTGAAATCAAGCACACCATAGTGTTCCTCGTAGAATACCCCACAATTTGAACCAAAGAATCACTGAAACGGAACCTAGAAGGCTCAAGATATCGAACCTCAAATTCATCATAAAACCAATTTGAAATACCTAAAAACAACTGAAATGAAGAATATTTCTCAATCAAATACTGGCTCTTATTTTTGAGCTCACCAACGTATTCTTTACCGAATTCCACACAAAATGGACCTTGGAATTGCCTAATTTGAGTTGGAAATGAGGAAGATATCATTTTCTAAAGAAAACAATTAATCTGGTTGTGAACAAGTATAAATATATTAGGGACCCACTCAATTTGTTCTACGCGATTGCAATGAACAATGCTCTATGACGTTGGAGCACAGAAAAAATCACCACTTCAATCGCAGAGGGTACCCTACATTCACGAAGGTGTAACACCCAGTGAAAAGATTAAATTATCCTTAGAATTGACCTTGCATGTAACGTGTCTTCCCATACTCTGTTTGCAAATTCGAGATTGGATTTGTGATCAGTGGAAAAAATGAGTCGGAAAAATGGTCTTAACTCAATTTTAACGCAATCGAGTCAAATTATTATTTTTTCCAAAAATTTCCAAAACAGTGGGCTTTCCCTCCCCCCTCCCCCTTCCACGATGCACTTGGGATATGGATTCCCACTTGTTCTGTTTTGGTGATCTTCGATGGTAGCTAAATTTTGCAAAAACTCGGAAAAATATACATGTGCGCAATGTGCACCTGTGTAATTTCTGCACAGTTTTTTTCCTTTATTTAGGAAGGGTAGTTTCGACCTTTTCCACACACTATAAGCCTAAACTAATCGATTCTTAATCTAATTTCGACCCTAAATGCATGGAATACACTTTCATTAATCCAAACACCTCCCAGAGACGCAAACTTAGGATCAAGAACGCTTGTTAGAGCTCTAGAAATCCCACCAATTCTTAACAAATTCTTCCCCAGGTATGTAAGGTCCTCCAAAAATTATTCTATTATGATTTTAGTATTTTTGAAATTTCTAAGTTTTCATGCAAGATCATAGTTGCAATGTGAAATCAAGATTTCTTTTCCCAGTATTAGTTAATTCCATCCACATGTTGGCTCATGCATCTTTTTTGACATAGAACCATATATTTTACTAATTTTAGAATGAAGTTACATGCATGAACAAGATTTACCATTGTTGAGATGTTCTTGAAAAATTCTGTTGTTATTTCAGGAAAAGAAAGACTAGTATATGTACAGTTTAAGCTAAGTTTATGAAGTACACTTAGAGAACTCGTTCTTGCACTTCAACTAAGTAACCTAGCATGTTTTGAATGACTTGAGTTGAACTAGTTTTCAGTTAAGTTAAAAAGTTCAGATGAGGAAGTTAAGTACTAAGTTCCCGAAAGACCAGATTTTGAGAATTCATATTCTTTAAGTTATGAGCTATATAAAAATCATTTTTGGGAGTAGTATTGAGCATCGATATGAGTGAGAGTAGAATTAATTACTTGAACTCATAAACTATGTAGCTAGCATAGGTTAGAATTGTACCAAGGTACATTTCTCATTAGCCATGGAGATAGCCCAGTTTTGGGATGGTTCCACTCCCCTAATTCTTCGTCCCTACCCCGGTAAAATATAGGACGGCTCTGGTAGCGTGGGCAAGACATTGTATCACCATGAAGCTCATACTGCTGGTTGTCGGTTAGAGAAACTCCCCAATTTAAGTAAAATATGTTTTACATACAAGTTTTCAGCATGTTAATTTCAGTATACCAAGTACTTATTATTATGTCACTTCATTCTAAATTATGTTTATGTCTTTTGAGAAATATTATATTATCTTGAGTTACTGTTTTGGCCATCTTGCATACTGTACATTTCACGTACTAACCTCCTTAGGACCTGCATCATTTTATGATGCAGACGCAGGTGATAAAGTCCCTCAACAGCCACTTCATTGAGGACGGATGTTTTCCAGACATTGGTGAGGCCTCTTCTCAGTCAAAGGCTCTTGAAGATTTATGTTCTTTCAGTATTTATTTCAGTTCCGGCTACTTGGGGCCTATCCCGATAGTCCTTTCAAACAGTTATAGTTAGAGGTTCCATAGACTATGTGTCAACTATTCTAGTTTTGGTTTATTTCAGTTAGTGCTTGAGAACCGTTACATTAAGTTTTTTAGATTATTATTGTTCTAGCTTGTTACTTTTATAGCCTTTCCACAGTTCTTTAAGTCTTCCGCTAAATAAGTAGTCGTGCCAAGTAGTTCGTTTGAAACTAGCAATGGTTCTGAGTGTCAGTTATGTTTGGAGTGTAGGCTCGAGAAGTGACAAACTTGGTATTAAACCATAGAAATCAAGAGTCCTAGGGAGTCTACGGAACTGTATCTAGTAGAGTCTGTATTATGGGTGTGAAGCGCGCCACATCAATAATAGGGAGGCGACGGGACATTAGGGAGTGTCACAATTAATTGTTATTCTTTGTCTCATACTTCAGAGCATATCTCTGTTAAGTCCCTCATAACTTGTGGTTCACACAGTGTTTTTCAATTCGTGCCTCCATGCAAAGCTAACGGACTAGTACGGGGTAGAGGACGCCCAGCCAAGAGGAATGCAAACCAGCCCAGCCCAATTCTTGAAGGACCTAGAGGTCCAATTGTGCTTGTGGAGAAGCCACAACAAGAAGACATCTCTAATGTTAAGCTTCACCATGCCATCCAGACTTTAGCTCCGATGGTCACTACACAGGGAAGTCACCATGGAGGCGGCAGAAATGATGGGTCAGATAATAACAGGTTCGAGAGTTTCTAAGGATGAACCCACCAAAATTCACGGGGTCAAATGTGAAAAGGGATCCCGAGAATTTCATTGAGGAGCTCCATAAAGTGTTCTAGGTTATACATATATGTGATGCTGAGCGGGTTGTTGGCTGCCTACCAGCTCAAGGGATTAGCTAGACTCTGGTTTGCTCAGTGGAAAGGAAGCAGGGCAGATGGGGCACCAGCTGTTAGTTGGGCAGTGTTTGAGGAGGCATTTTTGGGACAGTATTTCCCTAGTGAGTTGAGGCAAGTGAAGGTGAGGGAATTTTTGAACCTGAAGAAATAGAGTAGGAGTTTATGAGAGTACAGCCTCAAGTTCACTCAATTGTCTCGTTATGCTCTGGCTATGGTGCTAGACAAGCATATTGGGATGGATCTTTTTGTGTCATGGCTCTCTCGGATGACTAAGAGAGAAAGCAGGAATGCGATGTTGATTAGGGATATGGATATAGCCTACTTGATGACCTATGTGTAGTAGGTAGAGGAGGAGAAAATACAGGATAGGGAAGAGTTTAGGAGCAAGAGGGCCAAGACATCAGGCTAGGACACAGGTAAGAGGGGGACTGGAGGTGGAAATCACTCATCCTTTCAGCCTAAGACAGCCAAACCAACACCTTCATCCGTTGTTGTACCTGTACCAAAAGTCAGGAATGAGCAGGGCTCACCGCACCACAGGTTCCCGGTAGCCCATCACGGGGTAGCATAGCTCAAGGATCGAATCGTTACCCTACTTATGGTAAGTATGATAGGTCTCATCCTAGAGAGTGACTTGTAGGCACAAATGGTTATTTCAAATGTGGACAAGTGGGGCACCTCTTGAAGGATTCTCCTATGGGGAAAAAGAATATAAGAGATAATAGATAACAAAAAGTTTTTCAGCACCGCAGGGTAAGACACCTCACAGGGGAACTGCAATAGGAGCAAGCGGAGGCACAAACCGCTTGTATGCCATGGGCACCAAACAAGAGCAGGAAACTCAGCATATGTGGTTATGGGTATGCTCAAAATCTTTACTTATGATTTCTATGCATTATTAGACCTAGGAGCCACATAGTCATTTGTAACCCCATATGTAGCTGTGAAGTTTGGGGTCAATCCAAAATGCCTTCTTAAGCCTTTCAGTATTTCCACTCCTATTGGAAAGTCTATTTTAGCCCAAAGGATTTATAGGGGTTGTCCAGTCTTAGTTTATCATAAGACTATTGTAGATGATTTGCTGAAATTAGACATGGTAGATTTTGATGTCATCCTAGGCATGGATTGGCTTTATGCTGGGTATGCCTCCATAGATTGCAGAACTAGGGTAGTCAAATTTCAATTTCCTAATGAACCAGTCTTAGAGTGGAGGGGTAGCTCAGTTATCCCTAAGGTTCAGTTTGTCTCGTATCTTAAAGCCAGAAAGTTAATTTCCAATGGGTACATGTACCACTTAGTCAAAGTTCAGATTCTCGTGCCGAGGCACCATCTCTTCAGTCGGTCCCAATTGTGAATGAGTTCCGAGAAGTCTTTCCAGAGGATCTTCCCAGAGTCCCTCCTAATAGGGAGATATACTTTAGGATAGACACTCTTCTAGATACTCAGCCCATATCCATCCCTCCATACCATATGACTCCTTTAGAGATAAAAGAGTTAAAGTTGCAACTGAAGGATCTCTTGGATAATGGTTTCATTAGACCAAGCGTCTCACCTTGGGGTGCTCCATTCCTTTTTGTGCATAAAAGGACAGTTCTCTTCAGATGTGCATAGATTACCATCAGTTGAATAAGGTCACCATAAAAAATAAGTATCGTCTTCCCAGAATTGATGACTTATTCGACTAACTTCGGGGTGCTACCTTTCACCTAAATAGATCTCAGATTTGGGGATTATCAATTTAAAGTTAAAAAGAGAGAGAGACATTCCTAAGACAGCTTTCAAAACCCACTATGGCCATTATGAGTTTTTGATCATGTCCTTCGGGTTGATGAATGCACCAACTTTTATGGATCTTATGAACAGGGTGTTGAAGTCATACCTAGATATGTTTGTTATTGTGTTCATCGATGATATCTTAATTTACTATCAAATCAAGGAGAATTATGCAGATCGTCTTAGAATTATCTTTCAGGCCCTTAAGGATCAGCAGCTATATGCCAAATTTTCTAAGTATGAGTTCTGATTGGCATCTGTGGCATTTTTGGGGCATATTGTGTCTGGTGAAGGTATCCTAGTTGATTCACAAAAGATTGAGGTAGTAAAGAATTGGCTAAGACCAATTACTCCCACAGATATAAGGAGATTGTTGGGCTTGGCAGGTTACTACAGACGGTTTGTAGAGGAGTTTTCTTCTGTCTCAGCTCCTTTGACTATGCTGACTAAGAAGAAGACTAAGCTAGAATGGTTAGAATTTCCAAGAGTTGAAAACTATGCTGACGACAGCCCCAGTCTTATCCCTACCAGAGGGAGCCGTTGACTTTGTGGTATATTGTGATGCTTCCAAAGTTGGCTTGGGTTGTGTATTGATGCAGAGAGGCAAGTTGATAGCATATGCATTCAGACAGCTTAAGATTTATGAAAAGAATTACCCAACTCATGATCTTGAGCTTGCTGCAATGGTGTTTGCTCTGAAGATCTAGAGACACTATCTATATGGTAGGCACGTGGATGTATTCACGGACCACAAGAGCTTGCAGTATGCATTCGGCCAAAAGGAGATGAATTTGAGGCAGAGGAGATGGTTGGAGTTGCTAAAAGACAATGACATGAGTATCTTCTATCATCCAGGTAAAGATAATGTAGTTGTTGATGCTCTTAGCAGGGTGATCATGGGGAGCACGGCTCAGGTTGAGGATGAAAAGAAAGAGTTAGCTAAGGAGGTACACAGACTAGCCCATTTGGGGGTGCAGATTGAAGATTTCGAGGAAGGCGGTGGCATTGTCAGAAATGGATCAGAGTCATCCTTAGTGATGGAAGTGAAAAAAAGAAAGATAGGGATCCCATCCTTCTCTAATTGAAAGAAAATGTTTAGAAACAAAAAATATTAGTGTTTGCAAGAGGGGGAGATGGTGTCTTGAGATACCAAGGCAGATTGTTTGTGCCAAGTGTTGACGGCCTTAGAGTCAGGGTCTTGGCTGAGGCTCATAATGCTAGATACTCTATCCACCCTGGTGCAACAAAGATGTATAGAGATTTGCGAGAAGTCTGTTGGTGGGGTGGTATGAAAAGAGACATTGCAGAGTTCGTGTCTAGATGCCCAAATTTCCAGAAAGTTAAGGTAGAGCACCAAAGGCCTTATGGTGTAGCCCAAAACATAGAGATTCCAGAATGGAAATGGGAGATGATTGATATAGACTTCGTAATAAGCTTACCTCGATCCCGTAGACAGCATGATTCGTTATGGGTCATGGTAGACAGAATGACCAAGTCAGCTCACTTTCTACCTGTCAAGACAACTGATACAACTGAGGATTATACTAGACTTTATCTTAAGGAGATTGTTAGGCTGCATGGGGTCCCTATATCCACTATTTTGGACAGAGGAGCTCAGTTCACAGCATAGTTTTGGAAGTCCTTTTAGAAAGGCCTTGGTGTGAAGGTGAATCTTACTACAGCTTTCCATCCTCTGATAGATGAGAAGACAAAAAGGACTATATAGACCCTAAAAGATAAGTTGAGGGTGTTCATGATAGACTTTAAAGGGGAACTACTATGATCATTTACCCTTGATTGAGTTTTCTTATAATAATAGTTTCCATGCCAGGATACAGATGGCACTATGTGAGGCCCTTTATGGGAGAAGGTGTAGATCACCCATCGAGTGGTTTGACGTTTGTGAGGCAGGGTTGATAGGACCTGATCTAGTCTATCAGGCTACGAAAAAAGTGAAGGTTATCCAAGAGAGGCTCAAGACAGCTCAGGGCCGACAAAAGTCATACACGAATATTAGAAAGGGAGACTTGGATTTTGAGGTAGGCGATTGGGTGTACTTGAAGATATCTCCAATGAAGGGAGTCCTGAGATTTGGGAAGAAAGGGAAGCTCAACCCACGATATATTGGCCCTTACTAGATTCTGAGAAGAGTGGGTTGTGTTGCTTAGAAGCTAGATTTACCAACAGAATTAAGTGCAATACATCCGGTATTCAATATTTCCATGCTTAAGAAGTGCTTGGGAGATCCCTCTCTAGTTTTCCCAGTTGAAAGTGTAGGAATCAAGGATAATCTGTCGTATGAAGAGATCCCGGTGCGGTTATTAGACTGACAAATTCATAAATTGAGGACAAGAAAATTGCTTCGATAAAGGTTTTGTGGTGAAACCAATTCATTGAGGAGCTACCTGGGAAGCAGAGGAAGATATGAAGGCCAAGTATCCACACTTATTCGTTGGCCGAAATGAGGATCTTTGAAAGTAAAGTTCCATTATCTGTCTTGAATATTTATGTTTGTTAAGTTCGAAAATCTTGTGGTTTGAGCTAAAATTTGTTCATATCATTATCATTCGAGGACGAATGATACCAAGCGGGAGATATTCTAACACCCGATGAAAAGACTAAATTACCCCTAGAATTGACTTTATGCTAATGCATCTTCCCATGCTCCATTTCCAAATCCGAGATTGAATTTATGATCGGTGCAAAAAATTGAGTCAGAAAATGGTCTCGACTTGATTTTAACGCAATTGAGTTAATTTATTTTTTTCCAAAAAATTCCAAAACAGTGGGATTTCTTTGCCCTTCCACGATGCGCCTGGGACAGTGATTCCCACTTGTTTTTTTTTGGTGATTTTCGATGGGAGCTAAATTTCGCAAAAATTGGGAAAAATACACATGTGCAGGATGTGCACCTATGTAATTTCTGCACAGTTTTCCTTCTTTATTTAGGAAAGGTAGTTTGGACCTTTCCCACACCCCATAATCCTAAACTAGTCAGTTTTAAATCTAATTTTGATCTAAATGCATAGAATTCACTTTCATTAATCCAAACACCTCCCATAGACCCAAGCATAGGATCAAGAACGTTAGTTATAACTCAAGAAATCCCTTCAATTCTTCACAAATTCTTTCCCCAGATATGTAAGGCCCTCTAGAAGTATTCTATTATGATAATTAGTATATGAGAATTACTAAGTTTCATTCAAGATCATGGTTGCAATGTGAAATCAAGATTTCCTTTCCCTGTATTAGTTAATTCCATCCACATGTTGGCTCATGGATCTTTTTTGACATAGAACCATATCTGTTACTGATTTTAGTATAATGTTACATGTATGAACAAGATTTACTATTGCTGATATGTTCTTGAAAAAACCTGTAATTATTTCAAAAAAAGAAAGACTACTATATGTACAGTTTAAGCTAAGTTTATGAAGTACACTTTGAGAACTTGTTCTTGCACTTCAACTAAGTGTCAAGTATTCTAGTTCTGGTTTATTTTAGTTATTGCTTGAGAACCCTTACATTCAGTTATGCAGACAACTATTGTTCTAGCTTGTTGCTTTTACAGCCTTTCCACAGTTGTTTAAGTCTTCCGCTGTGTAAGTAATCAAGCCAAGTGGTTCTCTTGGGACCAGTAATGGTTCTGAGTGTCAGTTATGTCTAGGGTATAAGATCAGGGTGTGACAAGTACAAGGACAGCGATATGTAACGCCTGGCTCACTTAGGCAAATCCCACGTCGGAAAAAAGAAGAAGAGTTCTGGGCTATGTAAGTGAAGGACTAGATCTAATACTGTGAGATACCTTTTGAGGAGGACCCAAAGGTACAAATCCCTGATGGGCTAGACCCAAGAGCAGATAATACTTCACAGTGTTGGGTCAGGTCGTTACAAGTGGTATCAGAGCCGACTCTCGACTAGTACAGTGGTAAGGCAAACCTCAGCGAGGACGCGGAGTCCCCAAGGGGGTGAGTGCAGGAACGGCGATACGTAACGCCTGGCTCACTTAGGCAAATCCTATATTAGAAAAGAGAGGAAGAGTTCTGAGCTATTCAAATGAAGAACTGGATCTAACACTATGAGGAGACTTTTGAGGTGAGTCCAAAGGAACAAATTCATGATGGGCTAGGCCCAAAAGCGGAGAATGCTTCACAGTTTGGGAAGGTCGTTAAAGAAGGTCAAAGTGGTTGGACATCCACAATTGCGGACAAGATCCCGGGTTCCCGAAGGCCAAGCTAACCTAACCTCCATAATTGCGGCCAAGGGCCCATGGTCTTGAAGAAGAGGTCAGCTGGCACCAAATATCAACTGAGGAGTTTATTTTCCACAATCTAAAATTTTTGATGTGGCACTCGAAATTCATTGGGAATCTTGTTCGTGCAAACGAACTATGTTACCTTACAAAAATAGACATTTCTTACTCAATGGTGAAGTTAAAATTCTCATACGAGGTTGTTACAACTGAATGTAGGTCCCACTCCTACGAGCACTTTTAGCCAAATTCCACCAAGGCTCAAAATGAGTGTAAAAGTCAAGGGAGCCAAATGAAAGGTCATTCTAAACCAAACTCAATATTCTGAAGCCAACCACTCTGCCACAGTTTCCATTCAGGCACATTTTCAAGGAATCTTAACCAAAGTCAACTATTAGCTAGTTTTTAAAGGCTAAAATGCTAAATACGATACAAACTCGCATGAACATACTCAATACTCAAGATGATCATGCTTCTAGCATAATTTATCAATTTCAGAGCTAATGGGACCGTCAGAATTCCATTCTGAGACCGTTTTCCCACATTTTATTCCAAAGATAACTTCTCAAGTTATAAAGATCTCCAAACACGAAAAGCAACACAAAATCTAAATGAACGATCAGGCGACCGACCTACCAGTGCCAGTAGGTCATAAATTATCGAGGATCACAATAGAAATGCTCTAAATGGTAGAAATGACATTGTATAAGAAAAATGACCTAAAGGTTCATTTTAATATTTTATATGTTGATTACAAAATTTTGAATTATATAATCTATTAAATATGAAAATTAGATACACATTTATAGAATCCTAAGGACTTGCATTAGAACTTGTAGCAAAATAACAAGAGGACAAAAGCAAGAGAAGGAAAGTAATGTTCGAATAAAAACTTTAACAAATAATTAAAAGACAAAAAAGTCTCTATAAACAACATAAAGTTACAATTTATGGTCACTTTTAAATTTCACAATGTCAAGTGTTTCATGTAACACTCAATTCCAACACGAACCTATATAAAAGGGGGAAAAGGAAATAGAATGTTAGAACATATGTATCAAGTTGATCCAACTAAACAACAATAAAATTGAAAATATAGGACATAGATATTGATTTGTATCATGGAGCAATTTAGTTCATTCAAAAGTTCATTAAAACCCAAATGCAAGGCAATGGTATATGCACAAGATTGAAAATCTTTCCCTACTTTTATAGTTCTTGCAAATATATAAAGAATTCTTCTATGAGATTGGAGGGTGACTTATACAGACAAAATGAAGAATAGGAAGATAGTTTTTGCAGACCCTTGAGCCTTGAATCTTGAGATATGATGAAGAAATGAGAAGAAAATGTACCTATATTTATAGGGATATGAAACCTTCAAATGTGAAAAATGATCCATAAAAAGAACTAATAATTAATTATTTTCTAATTATATTATGGTAAGGGAAAAGAATAGGGACAATTTTAATTTAAGAGATTGAGTTGAATAAAATTTTGTCAACATCTTAAATAGTTTCAAGTCACCCACAAATATAAGGAAAAAATTCAAATAAAGGAAATATAGTTTGAATAGAATAAATAGTCATACAAATCTAGAAATATCTAGATATATGTCATATCAAATAAAAAACTTATACAAGACAAGGCAACATAATATGTTCTCCTAATTAATTTAAAATATTACGTCAAGTAGTCTTCTACAACTTCTTTACTTGATATAGAATATATCTAGATTTATTCCTGGATTTATATGGTTAATTTTTTCTATCTAAATGATAATTCATTAATTTGACCTTTATTTTCTTTATATTTGTGGGTTAAACGAAATTATTTAAGAAGTTGACAAAATTTTATTCAACTCAATCTCTTAAATTAAAATTGTTTGTCCCTATTATTTTTCCTTATCATAGTATAATTAGTAAGAAATTAATTGTAAGGTATTTTTTTACGGATCATTTTTCTCATTTGAAGATTTCATAGTCCTATAAATGCAAGTATATTTTCTTCTCATTTCTTCATCATAACTTAAGAGTCAAGGCCTAAGGGTTCTTTTCTCTCTTTGTCCGTTTATTCTCATATCTACTCTAGAAAAAAAAATTCTCTTCTTATTTCTTCATTAGCGTGAGACACAATCTACTATTTAATCCAATCATAAAAGTCTTCTTTATATATTTGTAAGAACCAGAAAAGTAGGGAAAGATTTTCAATTGGGCATATATCGTTGACATACATTTGGGATTTTAATGATCTTTTAAATGAATTAAATTTCTCTGTGATAGAAATTAATATCAATTTCCATATTTTAAATTTTATTTGTAGTTAGTTTCAACTTGATACTTATGTTCCGACATTCTTTTTCATTTGTCTTTTCCTTTTATATAGGTCCATGTGAAAATTGAATGTTATGTGAAATACCCGCCCTTGAGAAATTTAACGGTATATGTAAATTTTATGTAATGACCCTCCAGGTTATTTTTGTGTTTCCATGAATATTTTATCATTTTGAAAATTTACATAGCGACCTTGGGTCATTTTTTACTTACCAATACTAATAGCTTTATTGCTGGGTGAATCATTTAGTAAATACACAACTTTTTAAGTTAAAAGGATAATTATAACTGTAAAATGAACTTACAGGTAAAGTCCTCATAAATCGCCTCAGAACAAAATTTTGACAGTTCCATTAGCTTCGGAACTACCTCATAGGGTAGGAGGTCTGGCGTTAGTTCTATCGAGTTTTGCAAATTTAGCCGCCACAACAGGTCATAAAAGACTTTAGTCAACACCCTTGAAAAATCTATCTGGATAGAATTCTGACAGCACAGTTAGCTATGAAATATCAAGTTTGGTTTTGAACGGCCCTTGTTTCACACCGAGGACTTCCAGATACGAGTTGACCCCCTCGGTTATTTTCATTAAAAGTTAGATACAAGAAAGTGAAACCACATTGGATTTATAATGAACTCCGATGGGAATTTCATCTGCGCCATTACATCCGGAACATTGAAATTTGTAGGGTTACATAATTTGTTTGCGAAAATTAAATTCTGAGCAAGCCCAAAATATCGAAAAAAGAGTTGGATATTTACTGCAGGAAGGCAATGATGTGGCATGTTGTAGTGCTGATACATGGTGAAATCCGGCTCTGCCACGTGTTAGCAATGTGGCATTACCGTGGCAACCTTTATATATCTTATCTTCAGGAAGTGTG